>OZ007572.1:5891318-6083818 GCA_963931925.1 Onchidella celtica
TCAGTACCAGGTGAATGATAATTCTGTCGGTTGGTAAATGTTTTATCAACAGGACGTATTACATCATCCGTCAGATTCCGTCATCTAGAGAGTAGAAAAGATGAAAATTTGATTATTTTTTGGTTAATAGCAACATAAGAACTTAACCTGTGAGTTCCCAGACCTTAAAGTAACATCCAGACCGTCTGAAACATGTAGCACTGGTTCAAAAAGTCAAACAAATGCGTACAAATTATGTGAGTACATTAAAAAAAGAAGAAAAATTGCACGTACAAGAAAACGTATTTGTCTTTGAAACTGAATATTTCTCTGAGATTTTAGCAATTTGCATGAAATGTCTAGTTTCAAAAGAAATACTTCACACTGAAGGGTTAACCCATTCATTGTCAATGCGCGTAACTGATTTTTCATCGTCTTTTGAATGTGTGGATTTTTTATGATCTTTTCATGCAGAAGATATCAGCTGCAGTAATACTTTTTGTAATGTAAACAAAAAAACAAAAAAACAAACAAAACTACAGAAACATTCACTTTTAGTTAGACATGAAGTTGTCCAATGAGATCCCAGCAACACCAGCTTTGCTCACTGTGCTAATGGTTAACGGGATAGAAGGCGAATCAGCTCCGGAAGAGTTGTGCAACTTTCTAGATACTAATTGCTTAGCAAAAAGAAAAAGCTGAACGTAGCAAAGCCTCGGGTAAGAAATAATACCCAAAAACGCAGCAATAAAAGGCAAAGAAAAACGGGAAGAGAGAAAACAGCGACATTTCGCTTAAAACCTTTCTCGAGGAAAAAAAGAAAAACAACAACAACAGAGAAAAATGGAAAATTGAACAGACAAAACAGTCTGTGGTCTTTATAATGTTTCGTTAATTGCCTGGATGTGTGGGAGACATAGAGGAAGGGCTACGTTATCTCCACTTGTATTCTTTCAACTTGTGCCGTAGTAAGAGCCGTTCAGCCGACATTATTTGAATACAACCGTGTATCCAGATACGATAATGAAAGTTAATGGGGAAAAAAGCTCATGAAATGAAAAGGATGGGAGAGAAGGAGAGAACGAACAATGCCTGACACGGTTGTGCAATCTCGCGCATGCGCTCATCAGTGTACGCGTATCACTTAGATACGACCTATGTATTTTTGTACAGAGACTCTTGGCTCACGTGCCGAGTGGCTCAAGGCTGATGCAAGAACTAGACATTCTTGGCACGAAAGTGGGACAACTCTTACTCAATATTCTACTCCAGGGGAGGAAAGAAGCATAACTATTAAATAAAAATAAAACGGGAAATGGATTATTTTTAACGCATTTTTCACTTACGCCAAAGTGTCGTGTTTTGGCAGTTAATGACCACTTGGAAGGGCAATGAAGCGCCGCCAACTGAAACATATATTCCTGAACGTCATTTTAAAGTCTGTAACCCATTTTTCCAAAATTTTAACCACCGAAGCAACATAGAAATGTCTTTGCAGTAGACTTTTAGACTAATCTGCGTTTTTGTCAGGGGAGGCAATATTACTTCATGTCAGGGGGTTGAAAAATATTCTGAATGGTTCTGAAATCCGATACAAAAGAAAAAGGCAATAAAGATGTTTGTTTTTCTGTTTGTTTGTTGTTGTTTGTTTTAGTCGCTATTTTAGTTTTGAAATCCGAGAGTTTAAACCAGGCATGGGCAACCTTTCAAATAATAAGGGCCAGACTTGAAAAATGTGAGGCTGCAGAGAGTTGGACATTCTCACCTATATGACAAATGTAAAGCCCTCCTATAAATGACATGGCAATTCTGTATTCGAATACTGATTTTTAAAGAACATTTCTGGTTGTCCATGTATGGTTTAAACACTCGTGTAACCGTGTTTATGTGGCCCTTTCTTCCACAAGGGAGGTACTCGAATTAAGAGACAAAAGACATGGGAAAGTGAAAGTTGCTTGTAATGGACACACCTTTTCTATTTCGCTCGTAATTTTGATTGGTTTAGGATTCAAAGAGTTGATGTGATTTGTCATTGTTGAATATCGTGCAGTAGATTTACAAATCAAATCTAGTTCATTGTTTCAATCTGTAGGCACGTCCACCCCATGGAGTAAAGATTATATTTGCTTACCCATGCAAGACTAGAACAACGATGTTTGACAGATGGTGGAAAGGTATTTTGGACTTTTTGTTTCTTGAATATTTTGACTTGATAGTTCTTGGTTTCCATCAATCATCCAGGTGAGATGAACACACTACATGACCTGACTCAACAACCAAATGGTAAAACTAGGAGTTGATCCGACACAGGTAGACCGACACTGTCGTCACTTCCATACTAGTGCAGCCTGCTTTATTATGGGTTTTTATTCTATAAAGTATTTGTTGCCATGGTTATTAATGTTTGTTTATCTTGTGTAAAACATTTAAGATCTCAGGGTGTATAGCATCACAGCAGTTTAGTTGCCACAGGTATCCTGGATTTGGGAATACTAATGAAGTAGTGTTTTATTGCTTATATTTTTTTATTCATGGATTTGTTTTTGTTGGTGATGTGGTATGTGTAGAAGTTATATATTCATACAGTTATTTGTGAACGTTTGAATCACAAATGTGCACAATGTCACAACAGTTTGTACATTACGTCACCAAGCTACACTGGCATGCAGTGCCAGGCTACAGCAATATGTCTCACATTTGTACACAGTCGGGCAATAGGACATGAGGACCTAATGACATTATCCTTCACGTCACTGACATGCTCAGCATGTGTGTATCGTGTGATATAAGTACACTATGTCACAATGTCGCCATGACATAAACTCTATACACAAATGTCACAGTCACACAACAAAAAATGATGTCAAACAAAACCTATCCCCTAAATGCATTACCTTCTCTTCCTGTCTGTCTGTTTGTTTTCATTCAACTGGTCACATTGTCAATCATAACATTTTTTAAACTAAGGTAACTTGAGAACATTCTCAACTGTTCCCATTGACGTCAGAACCCAATCACGTGGTTCATTTAACGCTACAATAAAGCTACATTTATAGGTTTTATTTCCGTCTGATATTGGGCGGCTTTGATATGACAAACGACTCATTTTATGCTACAATAAAATTATCCCGACATGTTTAGCTGGGCTGAGAATTCTATTCTACTCACAGATGAAGGGGGTTTGGGGGGGGGGGGGGGGGATTTTTTTCTCATTTGAAACTACATCATTTGTTGAGATTTTTATTTTTATCCTTTAGGTTTTTTCCAAAGTTTGACATTTGAGTCAGATTTGTTTATTCCTTTTACTTGATGTTTTTTTCATATTGGCAAACCGGTTATAAATAACTCCGTGTAATAGGTTAATGCATGAAATACAGAGTATTTACGGAAAGTTAATGAAGCTAAGAAAGTTCAAAGAAAATCAAGTCAAAGGTGAAGTTCACCTGTAATTAACTGCAGCGTGTACCTTCGGCGGCCTGTCTTAATGTTTCCGTTAGTGACGTCATCTGATTTAGCTACAGATCAAACAGATTCTGAATATGTAGGGGTGGGGGCAGGATCCAGATTGTGTCCGGCGTCACAGAATGCGGTTTGGGGGGGGGGGGGCGTTGATGCAGGCGATAACTTTTGTTGACTGGCAGGAGTCCTTACATCAGCAGGTTTGACGCCCGTGTTTTTCAGATATCTTTAGTTTTACAGCAGACACAAAATTCAATGTCATTGCCAAGACTGCACGGAGCTGTGAAGTAGGCAACTGTAAGACTAGATTATCCTTCTCCCCATCACTTACATGGAATTGCTTTGACAGAGGTAAATAATAATGCAAATGTTTGCATCAACATATACATAATACTAAACTTTACAGCTTCAGTAGCACAACTGTTATAATGCAGGTTGCACATTAAATTAATCATCGAGGGGTGCCTGCACTGTGCGTTAGCCTTGTGGCCGATCGGTAAATTTTACAGAAGAGCGATTTGAAAATTGTTGAATTATCAACGTTTTCAACAGAACTTTGGAATGTCCCTTAAACTACTGGAGTGGCCATTTTTCCGCCTACTGCAGAGTCAAGCTGTAGTGAAAGGGTTAACTTTATTGTTGTCTAAAATTATGTGTTCTGAGACCACAATTGTTTTGCGCTGTTTATTATGATGTACATTTCGGCATCAAGTCTAAATCTGTTTCATACTCAAGTGCTCAGAATTGATAACAGCAAATAATTCAAGTCCTTGAGGAAAGAGTGAGAAGTGAGATGCGAAGAGGTTCTGCAGGTAAACGAGATAAGTGGCAGATTAACAGGTTCAGATTTTAGCATCATCTCAAGTATCTCATCAATGTTTCTTTCTTTCTTCATCGTCTTCTTTTCCAGATATTCAAATAACACTGTAAACCCTTCAGATACGTGAGCTATGTAAATGTTGTCTTGAGAGAAAAATAGGTTTACATACCGTTACACTTACTCTCACCTCCATCCTCCTAGAGCCTGTACATGCACACACATCTACACATATCTTCAACATACACACACACAGGCACACACTCACATGCCTTCACACCACTTGGGTTTCCTTCACTGCCACAGCTACATCCTTCATAGTTACACGTCATTAATTGGTAATCCAGTTAAGGGTTCGACAAACCAAATTCGCTCGCTAATTTCACGCTGAGCTAAACGTGCGTTTCTCGTGCAGCATAATAATTTGTTCTTCTGTCCTTTTGCAATAAGAGACTGTCACAACTGTGACAGGGGGCCGTAGTTGCAAAATCGTATACAGCATCACATTCGCTACATTTACATGGCATGATGCAGAATGCAAATATTCCTAAGATAATTATTATCGCCAAGTTATTTCTTCATCATAATTTCTAAACATGCTTTGACCCACTGATTTCTTGTTTTATTTCACAAGTTACAATGGGGAAAACTTTGTTAAAAAATCACATTCGTGAAAACCAGTCTAGTGTAACTGTCTCATTATTTTTAGTTTTATTTTCATAGAACAGAGACGGTGACCTGGTGGTATTACTCTCCTGACTGCACCTAGAAATTGAGATGGAAACAATTTGCACAGAGCTTTGAACTCTATTTTTTTTTCGTTTAAAGATAACGTTGATGCATTTGGAAATCTCAAACAATAGCAGAAAGGCCCCTGCATGTACACAGCGGAGACTATTTCTCCTCTCATTTCATTACTATTACTCTTTTTATTATTATGTTGAGATGCTTTGATTCCAACTGCTAATGGCGGAAGATTTCAAAATTTGGTATCCGCAGTCAGAATTTGCAACAGCCTGTATGAAGCTGCGTTTTCATGTGTGGGCGGAAATGGAAATGGCAACGGAGTTGACAAGAACTCTTCAAACGGTGATATAGACAGAATGTTTTTCATGCCGTTTCCGTACACATGGAAACACTCTTTCTTTTGAACTATTTGATGGATTTTTGACATTTCCGTAGCTGTTTCCGTTTCTGTACACATGAAAACACGGCTCAGTTATCTCTAGCTCTTCTTGTTTCCTTTTCAGCAGAATGGGACTATCAGGCTAAGCTTGTACCATGGCACCCCGTCAGACCGCCGACAGAGTAAGTTCTCTAAAATGCCCTGAGAAATTAGTTTATATTTGACCCAGTCCCAAAAGAGATTTGAATCTGAGACATCTCATTTCCGAGTTAAGGTCTTTAGCTACTGGGCAACTGCACCAGCTGAAGCGAATCTCTTTAAATCTCTTTATAACTGACAGATTTAAATGTTTATGTTGTTTTGCGTCTCCAGTAAATTAAGTTACTTTGGCTTAAACAGGTCTGGGGCGGAAAAATTGTGTGTGATCTAAGATGTAAATTGCAATCGTGTCTAACGCCCGTGAGTTATGGGCCAGCCGTATGACCTCACAGAGGAGACTTTTGGCGTGCGAGTCTGCCTGTCGGTCTGGGTGGGTGGTCTGTGCCTAGTGCAGGTCAGGATGACACGATATTGCACAATAGAAGACAACAGTTCTGTCCTAAGGTGAAGCTATGAAGTGAACTCACGCGCAAAACTTGCTTACACCAGCAAACGCTCACATGTTGCTCTTAAGGGAGTTCAATCCTCTCAACTACTCAGAGCGATTACCTCCCGCTTGCATTTAACAAGAATGTGCATCACCTCATGCACATAGTGTGATGTTACAAAGGGGACAGTTGCTGTACTTCGATAACAGATAAAAAATGCAACCCATGTATACTTAACTTTGAATGAATTACATGATATACATGGACAGACGTACAATCTCACTCCGAATTGTACACTGAATTGCTCGTTTTCTCAAGGTGAAGACTGAACCCTTCCCAGGCATGGTATAATTGGCGTCAAGGGAACTAATTCTGAAGGTTAAACAAAACCAAAAAAAAAAGGAAGAAATCCAGAACAGCTTTTTTTTTCTTCATCCTTTCACTTCCAGAGATCGCACACGATATTTGCTGGCCTGGAGTGTATGCAACACATGGCGGTTTTCCAAAGGCGCTTGGGGATATTCAGTTTAGTGGACTATTTATTTCAACATAGGACCTGTACTGTAGTTCAATACAGATTGTTCGCTTACTTTAGCACCACTCGATACTATTCAGTTCATCAGCAGTGTGGAGAAACTGTCTTGGGTCCGAGCCGCAGCGCATTGAGTCAGGACAGTTTTGCTTTGACTTTGACTCACACTTGAACCTCCTCTGAATCAACCCTCGAGACGGACGTATTCTGGTCTCACTGATGCGCGAGGTTTAACGCTACAGTCCATAACTCATACCAAGACCAATGCGCCCCGACCATAAGGTTGAAATGGGAGCGCCTGGACAATAGAGATCTTTTTTGTTTTGTCAATATGCCCACAAGTCATAATCTAAGAGATTCAATAAAGGCTTCGGCTCAACGCTAGGTCAGCTCATCTTTCGCTGGAAGCTCGGAAATTGCATGAAAATATTGCACAATAAATACAGACAGTAAAAGAAGGGGGGGGGGGTGCAGGTGAAGAGGTGGAGAGAATGAAAGGGGGGGGGGGTGGGGGTGGGGGTGGGGGGTGTGAGTTACATGGGTGCTTGTTAAAAACAAGGATCGAAAACAGCAGAGAGAAATATACTTGCTGACAGGTGAAGACGTCGCTTGACAGGCACTGAGAGACAAAGCAGAAGACAGGGTTTGTCTGTGTGAATACGGGAGAGAGAGAGAGAGAGAGAGAGAGATAGGGAGAGAGAGAGAGAGAGAGAGAGAGAGAGAGAGAGAGATAGAGAGAGAGAGAGAGAGAGAGAGAGAGAGATAGGGAGAGAGAGAGAGAGAGAGAGAGAGAGAGAGAGAGAGAGATAGGGAGAGAGAGAGAGAGAGAGAGAGAGAGAGTGAGAGAGAGAGAGGGGGGGGAGGAGGAGGAGTTTATGATTCATTATCTGTTAACTATTCAATCAAGGGCAAGTAGGCAAAGTGAAAAACAGTTCTGCGTCAGCGATCGATAAAACTGAGTGTTTATCAAAGATGTCTCATGTTGAAGACATTTGGTCTCATCGTCAGCAAAATGTTTTTAAAATGTTTGGGAAGCCTACTCATTCTACTTTATATTGAAAATACAAATCTATATAAATGAGAACGGCTTGAAAGCTTACAACGCGAATTCGGAGGCCACCACAAAATCTAGAAATATGGCCGGTTTTCATCGAAATTCCTTTAATAAGTAATATTCTTTGCAATCGTCGAATGAAATTGTGGGAAAATATTAGTTTTCTGCTCTGCGGAGACAGGTTTCTGTGTCGTGTTTTGTAGTTCGATATTCTTATCTTTTCCTGTCTACATTTTATAAAAATGTCTCACCTTCCGGTCTTTAATGGGTTCGAACAGTTTTGTCTTGAAATTCAGTTTGCCTTTGAATTCGAGCTCGGGGTTAGACGGTCCGTCGGCGTGGTAAGTGCCTCTTTGTGCCCTGCACGGTCTATTTGGGTACATTGTCTTTATCTATGTTTCGTATTCAGAGCTGTCAAGTTTAACATAGAATCAAATACATTCATATAATTTTAATACATTGGTAAAATTCTTAAAAGAAGTTGTTTTGTATAGATCTGGAAAAAGTTTTGTAAACGAGTATAAAAGTTTTTAACTCAAGTTGTAGATCTTAGCCTCTCTCAGAAAGGACAGGATGCGTTGCCGGTCCACGTTATAAAATAATGCTTTCGTGGATCCGCAGGCATATCGTCCTGCAAGGGTGGGCTAGCACTTGAAAGTATAAACAATCATGCGGTTTTCAATCCCACCGTCTTTCCGACAGTTTGGACATTCAGTAAGAATGTGGCGGTGAAAATAAAGGACAGTATGCCATTATCAACAACAGAGGACATGGGTTCAGATCCCGCTTACTTAACAAAATCCTGCATAGATCACGTCTACAGAAAGTGCCGGCTGTTGGTGAAAACGCGCGCAGTGCGGCAAGCAGATGGCTTGGTTTTGCAGTAATGTACTAAAATTACGAACCCACTTACACGTAATCAGACAAACAACAGAGGTGGTAACCTGCTGATCTTAGCACGTGCGGTATTCCGTCCATGACGAGGCTGGCAGTTTGCACGCGTGAGATTGTTTATGTGCGTGAGTTCAGCCAGGTTTGTAAATAGTTGTGGTTATGCTAGAGGTGATGTCTCCTCTTTGCCCTTCGTTTTTGTATTCTCTGTCTGTCTGTCTGTCTGTCTGTCTGTCTCTCTCTCTCTCTCTCTCTCTGTGTCTTCAAGAAAAAACCATTCTCCCCCCTCCCCCATCCCACCCTACCAAGAGCATTCTCTAGGCCAAGATTACGTTTCCACAGACTCCTTCTCTCACTCCAGGAAATGTAAATATTTGTGTCTATTTAGTCGTTACGGCGGGTGATAGATGCCATATCTCACTGTAGTTTTACCCCCGCTGGTACCAATTCTTTCCTGCATCTTTCAGCCTTCAACATTAAATAAGATTTGTTACCACGTAACAGCATTAATTTTCCCTGGCACATCTATCAACTGCCTGAGCATGGAACAGTGTTGGTCACATAAACTCCACCAAATGTTGAGAACATAGACTCTAGTTACGCGAGTGTTCATGAGAAAACCGACAATAATTATGTCGACAGAGCTGATTTTGAGAAAAACGGCTTTGAAGTGAAAATACTATGGGTCCGACACAAACTTCCAACTTGGCCGTTGTTTAGGGGACCGTGGCATGTTACAGGGTAAACTGTAGATGAGCAGTGAACACTACTCACTATGATCTCTATAAGCCTTAGTTATTAGACTACGGTCTCCTGACATCAATCACTACAATATTACTTGGTCAATTAGCTATTGCCACTTATAGGATTAAATGCCGTTTTCTCAAAATCTTGTTTTAGGGGGGTCACTGACTTCAATTTATCAGAAATGTCTTGTCTTTTATTATATGTACAGAACTCAAAATCTCATGTTGCCGACTTATTGTGGGTTTTCTCATGCACACTCACATACGTCTACTGCCAGATCTTGAATATACGAAGCTAAAAATAAGGTCAATATCCAGGATTCCACATTGTGACAAGAAGCAGATCACCGGTGTGTATTTCAAAAATAGCACTCTTTTTATGGTACTACTGAACATCATTCTGGCCATGCAATAACAACCAGATTTTAACTTTGATTCAAATTTCCTAGAAAACTAGCCATGTTTATCTTGCCGCAGCTAAACATAATGATATCCCTGAGAAATCCCCCGTTCACCAGAGGCGGCGTGAGAAGACAGTCATAACTCGTGGTGAAAGGAAACACACCTGAGGTCATGGGCATTCAGCTGTTGGCTAATGGGCAGATATTATATCAGGAGATGGGTGGGTTTTTTTTCGGTCCGCTTCGCTAGGCCTTGGTTAACAGGCATGGGTACCATGATGGCAAAGGAAATACATGTGAGTTTTGAATGCCGAAGGATGCCTACCGGGCAGAGAGTTTATTAATGATGTGTCTTGGTGTAAAGTAGTCTGGTAATCAGTTGGATGTTCAGGTAATATGTTTATAAATGTCCCGTCTCGCATCCATTTTTCTCGCGTGACTGCAACTGTGAGAGATTCACAGCACCGGGACTGGACAGTCTTGTTTTTGTCATATTTATATTATTATTATCTGATGAATTGTACAGTAATAATGGCTTTATCACACAGCCTGGCAATGTCCCGATGTTAGATGAACACCATTTATCGCCCTTGGTGGCTATAACGGAGGCGTTTTTTGGTTCAGTACAAAAGATAAATCATTTGTGAGATGGTCATGTGGCATAGATCGCTCTGACTAGGAACCACGAGCGTTAGGCGTAAGATTTCCCAGCTTGTCCAGCCTAGGTGTGTTGTGTATTCACTGGCAGACAGGTATATTATACAGTTTAGCTGATGCTGCTCAACGGTTATTTCAATCACTTTTTCATTCCGTTCATCAAAGAAAAAACAACAACAATGCAGTGTCCTCTTGTATAAGAAAAATAAACAGATGTAAAAATAGAGTCAATCGTATGTGTATATTTCGTGGCGTTGATATAGCAGTTTCAGAAATATTTTGTTCGTCTCTTTGTTTGTTTGTTTAGCCTGTGTCTTAAGTGTGTCAGGGTGGTGATTGTTGACACGACAGACAGGCTAAGCTCATTGAGACTGTTAAATGGAATAAACGGTACCAGTGTATGGGGCAACCCGATGAAGCCCGGCAGAGTTCTATGGTCCAGTGTGCACAGAAATGATCTACTTTAGACTGTGTATTTACACAACTGATGTGTCAGTCATAGTAAAGCATTCGGTTATTCCCAGTTAAAGAAAATTGTTTCATTAAAACAAAACGTGTGCCTAAAAATGAAAATAAACATTTGGTACCGAGAACTAAATTATTCCTTTTGAGTTCACGGGTCAACTTTGCATTTTGTTTGTTTCTTTGTTTGCTTTAAGATCAGGACATCTGGAACATATCGTCTCACGCTGAGAGACTTGGTGTCTGGATATTCACATCAGGAAATTGGCTATCTGTTTAATGTGGTCTTAAACTGCACTACGCCCGATGTCCTACGTCCGCGGTCAGGTGCATTCTTTAGCAAACTCTGTGGAACCTTCCCAGTCTCGATTACTCGACGGATATTGTAATTCTCACTCACAGACAATAAAGTTCTAAGAATACACTAGACGTTGTAACCTCAAGGGATCTGGCATCCAATTTGGCGATTGTAAAGTGCCGCTTATAAACAGCGTTAATGACCACTTTAAATGCAAGTATACATAACTGACAACTAATTAGGATAAGTAGTTAAGAAAAGCACAAACCAGATAAGCAATGTCTGACGGGAAGAACGAAGCGAAGCTCAAGACAAATGATTGGCGGCAAGTAAATTAAAATAAAGTTTGAAAAAGCTCAGGAGAAGCCATAGCTGGCGATGAACTGTAAAAGCGCCACTTTCCTTGGCAGGTGAACATCTGGTCTTCCTACAGGCTGTCTCGGGCATTGCTGCAACAACACAGTATCTACACACACACACAAAGAAATTGCAAATTTACAGATCGTAAATGAAAAATCCAATTAATTCCAGAATATTATCTTCAACCTGCAGATTCCCATTCCCAGGAAAACCGGATTTTTGTTTAGAAATACGAGTGCAAAGTCTTGACACTCGTCAAGACTTGACCAGATACAAAGCATACCTGCTGACAGGCAGTATTTTTAGTGAAACATCTCCTTTCACATCACAATGAAACGAATGATCATAATTCCCGGTATGTATACAAAGTGAGTCGAACGGTCGCTGTGACATGCCGGATAAATATTTGGTTTTAACGTTTTCTCTCTCCTCATACCGACTTTCTTCAATCAAAATTTCTCTCAGGTTTGCAGCACCAAAAATATCGTGCAATACAGTTTGACACTTTGATGGACACAGATGTTTGAGAGAATGTGTGTGTGCGTCTGTGCCTGAGTGTACAAAATGTGTGTGTACAAAGTGTGTATGTGATGGGACTGGGGAGATGCAGGAGGTGAGAGAGAGAGAGAGATAGAGATAGAGAGAGAGAGAGAGAGAGAGAGAGAGCGAGATAGCGAGAGAGAGAGAGAGAGAGAGATACAGAAGATTACAGCCTGCCCGAAGCAGTGCGAAAAAAATCGTCATCATAGGTCAAATTCACTTTTAACATCTGTTTATAGAATGAAATCGTTTCCTCATTTCTGTCTAGGCTATAATCTCCTACGAATCGAACTTTCTATTGGTCACGACAAAATGGATATAGAATAGAACAATATTAACGGGAGGCAAGGCCATTTTTTTTTCTTTCTTGTGTCTTTGTCAACATTTTTGTTTTTAATGCATCCGCTTATTTTCCATTAAATACAGCACCTCAGACGCCGACACACAAAGTTACTCTCTCAGAATATCCCCAGTGATTCTCTCCCCTCGTACTTCCATAAATTGTCTGATTGGGTTGAGGGACTTTGGTTCATGTTAGTTGTAGGTCCTCCAAGCCACAGTCATAAATTTATCAAAGAGTAGAAACGAACCACTGACCACGAGGTCAGGAATAACTGATGAAACTCCGGGTCGAATGGCTGTGTCTCTTTCAAAATTCAATCTTCCAATTGCCTTTGGGACCATTCATACAGTACGTGTGCTCGGCTGGGCTGGGATTAGAGGGTATGAGGGGATGGGGGTCTATTCCCAACATATGAAAAGCGTACAAAGGGGTGTGTGTGTGGGGGGGGGGGAGTGCTAGGAGACTTATGGGGAGTTTGAGTTTGGGTTTAAGGGCGCGCCAGCAAGATAATGGCCACTTTGCGTCCTTTTTTCTTTTCGTTAGCTTACTTTAGCTTAGTTCTCAGCTTTGGGATTTTTATAAATAAGATCATATAAAAGTGAAAAAAAAAATCTAGTGGGGAAAAGGCCCGTGCTGAAAAGTATGTCTATAGATTTGAAATGCGAATTTTGTAATATAATTTTAAAAATCTGTTAAATCAACTTGTAAATTGCGATCTCCTTCAGGAATGACAGGATGCGCTGCGGATCCACATCAGAAACGAATTCTTTCATAGATCCGCAGACTACGTACGTAGATGCTTTTCAGTTTTGATAATAACGTAAATTTTAAAAAATACAACATTGTTTTCTTGCCTTTACGTCTTTGGGTTTTATCACAGAGATCTTGTTTCTTACGAAACAGTTAAATAGTTAGCACGAAATGCCACTTGAAGTTTCGGATAATTAACATTTCATCATAAAAAGAACACGAGGACGTCTAGGATAAAGACGGAAGGATATTCTAAAGAGAGGAGGAACAACATGGATGAGGAAGACCTCAGACAGAAAGGATGGAAGACATTGTTGGAGGGCTACATCCTGCAGTGGATGGACAACGGCTGGGTGAAAGGTGAAAGATTTGATCACGGATATTCACCATTCTGATAGCCGTACAAATGGGGAGGGAGTGTTGGCACCAAGCGTGGCTGGAGAGGAGGGGAAAACTCGCCCAAATCAGGTATACTTGCCTTATTGCAGGGCCCCCTTTGCCCTCAGTAGTCTCCGGTCACAGTGAACTTTCCCAGCCCGTGCCGACACCGGGACTGAGTGAGCACTCATAATCCTCAGTCGTGCTAATGTTTGTTCTGGGGCACTGACAACTTTTCTGGCGCACTGGCTGAGGTATCCGGCTTTGCCCGGGAAAGACCTGCTTCCTTCACACCCTCCCCCCCCCCCCCCCCAGATTTATAGATCACTTCTGTTTTCTTTTCTTGCAGGGAAATTGCACGAAATGGAATGTGCGTCAAATAGTCTCTTAAGTACACAAGTCATGGGAGCCACTGGCATACAAATGTGTCGGGAAAATTGTTTTTCTTAAAATTCATAGACAAAACGTGGGGCTACGGAACTTTTTTCCAAAGAATCATCTTCAATATGAAAGTAAACCGTATTGAAAATTGCAAGTGATTCAGTGCAGAAAAGAGAGCCCAATGCGTGACATCAGTTTGGAGTTGTTGTTTTTAGATTGTGTGGTGTATTGCACGTTCGAGAAGCTGATGTCACTGGCTTAAAGATGATGCTTGAGATCAAGGGTGGATGTTCATGTCGAAATAATTATTGTTCCGACATCTTCCGATTCAAACATACTAATGGATTCAACTTTGGGATTTCGTCACGTTGACTTTGTTTTCAAAACCTACTCGGGATTGAAAACTGGCAATTCACACACTTTGGTATGGTGATGAAGATGATGTCGGTCGATATCGACGATGATGATGACGATGATGGCGGTGGTGGTGATGACAACTGTGAGAAGGAGACCTGTCTGTGGTCTGATAGCTGCTCTGTCCATACAACACCGGACACGAGACATGGGGCGAGTGAGAGAGTAGCGGAAGCACGGGGCAGGCAGAGCGTGAAGTCATTCTAGTCGGTGTAAACAGAGAACTTCCGCTGGGTCTTGTAACTACAGATGGCGTTGTTTCCGGTCCTGTTGGTTGCTGTCCTTGTTGTTCTTCTGTATTACTTTGCCATTGATGTTATTTTGTTGTTAGTTTTGATTTACCTGTTCTTTTTTTATTATGTTTTTATTGTCGCTGCTGTTGCTGTTATTGATTTGCTTGTTATTCATGATATTGTGGTATTTTTTTGAGTTCTTTGCTTTGCCGCACGTTAATTGACCAGATGTAATGAACGCTGTTTGACCAGCAGTCTGTTCCACAGAAATCAGTGATGACCACAGCCTCGGCTGGCCGTCATTCAATGCTGATCATAGATCTAAGTCAGTTGTTTAATTTCGATATGTCTTTGAGAGAGACTGAACATTTTATGACTTTTAAACATTAGCTGCAGAGTCATCTTTTTACACTCTGAATGTCCGTTTAGTCCTTTCCTGAGTATGCCCGTGTATTGTGTGTGTGATTATAAGATATGAATGTTGTGTGTGTAAAGCACTTAGAGCCTAGTTACTAACGAGATGAAGCGATATTATTATCGTTATTGTTATTAAGAAAAGTTATTAGATAGTGCTAGGAAAGTTTGCAGGTACAGACGAGGATATCACTAACAGTCTCCAAACTGTCGCATTGCCAGTGGAACTTACTTACTCTCTCACAAGTTTTCATGGGTAAAGCAGCAGAAGGCGACTAGAACATAGGAACTACACTTGTGACTTGAACATACAGTTAGGGAAAACATTAACCATCAGGAATTACAGAAATTGCCATTATAAGAGACCGAGAAACAGAGTGAGATCGAGAGAGAGAAAGGGGATGAGAGAACAGAAGAGGGAGAGACACAGAAAGACGGAAAGAAAGAGAGAAAGAGGTGGGGTGACGGAGAAAGAGAGAGTGAGAGAGAGAGAGAGAGAGAGAGAGAGAGAGAGAGAGAGAGAGAGAGAAAGAAAGAAAGAAGGAGAGTGACGGAGAGAAAAACAGTGACACGGAGAGAAAAACAGTGACAAAGAGAAAAATAGAGGCAAGGAAAAGTAAAATAAAAAAAATTACCATTTGTCCAAGAACCAGTAAACTTCCGATGTATAGCTAAACAGACAAAAGGAACCGTACAAAAGTTTGTTCTGTCGAAGGTAATTTTTCAGCTGAACATTTTCCTGGAGAGAAAACACCGAAACCTCAGGCGAAACTAATTAGCCACATTCTCTCTGTTAGTACTGGGTTCCAGGATTACATGGCTGGCTGAACACTACACAAATTAGAGCTCACTGTGCTGTAGAAAACAATGGAAAGCTGTCTAACTTCCTCTAGCGATATCGGTGAAAGAAAACAAAAAGTGGTATCTATCAGCAAATTTTACATCCGGAGATGTCTCCAACATTCTGTACTAACACCGAGATTACGGTCCGTATTGTAAGGCAGTAGTAAATGTATGATGATGAAGAAGAGTGACATAACAAGAGGATGGTGCTGGTAAATGTAGATTGTGTAGAGATGGGGATTGTGATTTGAAATGGGCCGGGGGGGGGGGGGGGCAGGCGTGCCATGCCATCAAAGTTTACGAAGTCTGATTCATCGTAGTGCAAGATGATATTTACAGTAACTGAAACATGCCACAGTGATTTTAAAACTATTAATAGGTAGAATGCGCATGACGCCACGGGGTGTTTTTGTTTTACAAGGCGTTATTTACAAGGCATACCTTGAAACTAACTCTAGCGTTATTTTCAAGGCATACCTTAACAGCTTCTGATTGGTCAATGAAACATGCCTTGAAAATAACGCTGGCGTTAGTTCCAAGGCATACCTTGAGTCCAATAAACAATACATAGCTACCCCGGCGGCTTTCCCTGATATGTCAATCTGACTACTACCCAGACGAACATCGGCCTACGGCCTCGATGATACAAACTGACTAGACCCTCACGTCGTTACATATCAGTCTGACAATGCACACTCTAAGGCGCCACGTTTAGAAATACTGAAACAGCTTCTGATTGGTCAATGAAACATGCCTTGAAAATAACGCTGGCGTTAGTTCCAAGGCATACCTTGAGTCCAATAAACAATACATAGCTACCCCGGCGGCTTTCCCTGATATGTCAATCTGACTACTACCCAGACGAACATCGGCCTACGGCCTCGATGATACAAACTGACTAGACCCTCACGTCGTTACATATCAGTCTGACAATGCACACTCTAAGGCGCCACGTTTAGAAATACTGAAACAGCTTCTGATTGGTCAATGAAACATGCCTTGAAAATAACGCTGGCGTTAGTTCCAAGGCAGGCCTTGAAAATAACCACTTCGTTTTGTTTTGTTCTTCCGACAAACAAGATGGCGGGTGGATCAGCTGATGAGTGTAACTTCGAGATATGTCTAAGCGGTTAAATTGCCTGCTGATTGCATTGCAGTTGATTGTTATGACAGGGGTGGAAAGGATGGATCCAAGCTGGTCAGATTCCCTACCATCTGTGTAAACAAGGGAAAGGAAGTAAAAGAATTGACCGAACGTCTCTGTCAGGGTTAGGACTAGAAGTGTCGTGCTGGGTCACGGCTTGTTTATTTCATGGTCTCGTTGATTTTAGCCAGTGCAAATGTCCTTGAGCTATTCTCGTGGACAGTTTGTTTTTGTAACGCTTTTTCTTAGAGATGGAAAGAAAGTGGGGCAAGATAGAATAAATGGATAAGTAGCAGTGACGGTGCAGTTTTCGACCCCGTGATTTTGATGAATTCTAACAGGGAAGAGAAGGGGTGAGTAAAAGGGAAATAGTAAATTCGTACATAAAACGTAGAGGGTTGGAGACTTTAGTAAGGGTTTTGATATGTTCATTTGACCTTGGCTGTTACTAGTGCAAGGCCGTGACCGATTTCCATGCAGAATCTATTAATACTACGAGCTGAGCTCGAAATGGATGCACCAATCAAATTTGGGCAGTTGGCTGGGGATTCGCAGATGGCCGCGCAGTATTTAAGCGGAGCCATCACTACGTTTGAACACTCCATGCAGAAATATCCTTCTGTGAAGGCAGTCGGCGTGATTCAGCCAGAGAGAATCAGAAGATTGTTATAGTCATGTCTATGACCTTGATAGACATTGGAATGAGACCATACGATTCCCACGAATTATCTACTGCTATTATCTCCAGCTCCCTGATCTCGTATCAGGGACCAAGTGTAAGTGTTTGTCTATTGATTCAACGATGAACGTGAAGCTGACCTTAAATTCTCCAGTAGAAGTGCTACCGAAGAATGCAAGATTACAATGTATTTTAACTTGCAACTAGATCTAGCATGAATGTCTGGTATACACATTTGTAAATTGAAATTGATGTGTCTGGATGAGGCTGGGGATTGCCAGCCCATCCTAGAGTAGATCTAGATCTAACTTAACTACATCAGTTGTATTGACGAGTTTAATCCTTTATAAGCGGTAGGCACAAATAACTGAGTTAACATTGTCGTCTGAGACATTAGAATATTATTTGTTAGATAGTAGGCAGACTATATCTGGAAGATAGATAAGTAATAATTAAATTGTGAATGAGTCAGAATGATATAATCTTTTAGGAATCTAGAGGAGACTTTTAGTGATATATTATTGAATTTCCATTTGATGCTGCTGATGTTGTCCTTTTAATATGTAAGAGCTAGACGAAATTTGTTAGGGTTTTTAAAGTAAATAAATTTGTGGCCTTGCAGGTCCTTGATAAAACTTATTCGAATTGTTATTAGTATATGTGGCATGGTATGGACGAATAATTCCTAAAAACCTCTCGATAATTTAAATGCAGTCGTAAAACCAATAATTCCATATAACCCAACTCGTAACAGTCTCCCAAGTGCATGTACACACGTGCAGCGACCTACTTTTAGCTCGCCCCCTATTGGTTCGCGACGCCTTAAGTGCTCGCAGTGCAAATCAGCTAACGAATCAAAATCAATGTCACTATCGCCATGGTGATGCGTGGGTCCGGACAGCCGGATGTGCGTATTCTATCTATATCTAGAATCCTTAACCCACCGGTGAAGCGTCACGTTTTTTCCCTTTGGCTCTCACCCCTATTTCCATTATTAAGTCTTGTTCCTCCCGCTGAGTTTAAATTTACTACTAAATTTACTTACACTATTCTCGCAGTCAATCATCGGTTTGTGTGATTTTTAGAGTTTTGCAAATTCTGCAGTAATAGGATGGCTATGAGCTTTATGACAGGACACACTTCTATTCTCTCAAAACCCTGCAGGACCTCACAATGTTTCAGAATTTCTAAAAAATTTTTGTGTTCTTGCTTTGTGATTTCTTCACAAGCAATTCATCTAAGTAGTATTTCAAGTCCACTAGACATGCATTCTGTACATACCATTGCTAAAATTTTCTAGGAGGAGCATTTTGTCACGAGTGGAGTGAGCGATAGTTAATAATTACGGGGGGAAAGGAGGAGAGTAAAATTAACGCACGTAGACAAGTAAGGAAAAGCGTGCATGTTATGAGTGGCGGGGGTCTGAAGGAGGCGAGAGCGCTGTATTACTATCACTGCAAGTTAGAACGTCCTAAAGATCGGACGCAAGAGAAAGCCCAGTGGGCGAACATAAGGGGAGCAGTCGGAAGACTAGTGAGAGAGTTTTTTCCAGTGATGACTGGTAGGTGAAACGATGATTGATAATTATGATTGATGTATTATATTCGTCTATTACCATGATGTAAATAAGTATATGTGAGGAATGTGGAAGTCCTTGATATTGGATATAGCAATGTGCGCCATGAGCGATAGATGAAAGTTGAGTTCATGGATTTGTAGCACGAGTGAGTATTGTGTACTACGATGGAGGTGTGTTACCGTAAGATGTTTGGTGAGTGAAATGTGAACTATTGTGTGTACGCTTCATGGGTTGTAAGGAGAGGTGGAGTGAAAAGAAATGGTATGGTATTATACCAATGTAATGTTATTCTTGTAGGTGTCGGGGACGGGCCGAAGAGCCACCTCGGTGAGCACAGGGGATAGGCCAGCATAGGGCCGGAGGCCACACATAGGCCAAGAGTGAGGCTGTCGGTGCAGGACAGTAGAGGCACATAAAGTCGTGGCAGTCTGGCCACGGACAGGGACGTAGATATGAGCGTGAATGTGCTAATTGAAATGATAATGTACTATTGCCATGTGATGTGCTAGTGGAATGATAATGTACTATTGCCACGTTGATGGGCTCTTGAAATGATAATGTGCTATTGCCATGTTGATGGGCTATTGAAATGATAATGTGCTATTGCCCTGCTGAGGTGCTAGTGGAATGCTAAGGTGTTATGGCAAGAGGAAGGAGATATTGAGAGACTGCGGTGCCAGTGAATTATTAATGTGCTATTAAGACCCTGGGGGGAGAGGCTGAGGCCGAAGTGTCTTTAGGAAGTAACTACCGGGTTGTGGATCCGAGGGAAGAGTGCATGTGGGAATAAGGCCGTTGGACGGCAGCTAAATTCAATAATATAATGTATGTAATTGCGCTATTATCTGTATAATTATGTTTAATAAATGTGTGAGTCTGATGGGTTGTTCTGTTAAGTGTTAAACTTGTTCGTTCGTGATTGTTGTCCTGTCATAACTTATTACATCTCCCAGTCTGGGATTTGTGACACATTTTGTAAGACTTTTGTTAGAGCTCCTGGCGAACGCTTTAACAAGAGGCCTCCAAGGTTTATGAGACAGCTTATAACTTCACAGACTTAACTTCGGCATTCCGTTCATTTCCTCAATTTATTCCTGTTCACTGAACAAATGCAGCGCTAGTTATACAAAAACAGTTTACATTGGAGATCGTGTATCAGGTAAACAATAATTATCTATGATGGATCTTGGCATGGCATGGCAAAACCAAACAAACAGAGATAGAATTTAACATAAACAAGCCATGAACAAAACAATTAGGCCAAATGTCCCCCATTTTGAGAGTTCACAATTGTCCCAAAAACGAGGCCAATAAAATGAAACACCCCCATTAGTTTCGTAAAAATGAGATGCCGGGAAAATTACACTGTGATGTTTTTAGAGTTCCAATTAACGGAAATTTTTGTCAATTAGCAGAATTGTCTGCCCTTGTTTCCAGAGATATAATTTCTTCATCATAGGAGGCGTGCATGCAAGCCACTTGCTTTCCGTTGCTTTCATTTGAAGCATAAACATACAAAAATAGGGACAATTTCATGACTGGCCTTAAATTGTCCTCTGGTAAAAAAATAAAGTCCTGCCGTTGCAGTGTTCGTTCCAAACGAAGTGGAATATCAGTATTATCTTAGAAATATTGTACTGTTATTAAAGAAAAGAAAAACCACATTAATTCATAAAAATACACACAACACACAACCACCCTGGTTAGATGAGAGATAATATCCCACATGCATTAATTTCTAGATCATCCAAGAGCAACAGAATAATACACATGAAAACAAACAGGGAAAGATACAGAAGATCATTCTTGCCTTCAGGAATTCGCCTCAGCAAGTCATCTTACTAGATAGATGTGTGCCACATTTCATTAAGGTTCTTTCCATGTCACGCCATGTATGTCTGTTATTGACTTATTGAATTTGTTTATTTATAATGATACGTAAGATATATGTACCACGTGTGTGTGCTGTTAAACACTCTGTGAAAACGAATTTCCCATATGGGAAATAAAGTGATTCTTATCTTATCTATCTTATCTTATCTATCTTATCTTATCTTATCTTATCCTATCATCATATTATTTAAAAAAAGCAAGGCCTCCAATGTAATCATGAAATGCTTTTCAACCGCTGAGCCTTAAATTCTACAAAATATCAAAATTATTACTCATAGAAAGACGCAAAGGTGTAGGCCAACCTGGGCAAGTTTTACAAAGTCTATACTTTTACTACTTTCGTTGATTTTGAGCCACAACTGAGTTGAACCACAGACATGCTACTATTAGACTAGATTGCGCATGACAAGTGGGCAGTGACGCCGCGCATAGAGGCCAGTACAATTAATAGCAAAACATCGCTCGAGAAACTGTTCATTGCTAATTTGCTCCAGATTACTACCTTTATCTATTTGTGTTCACTGAAAAGGAAACTTGCTAGTTAGAAATAAAAATGTAGATCAAATTTTAAACATGTAAATGGTTAGGTTTTCTTTAAATCAGTGTGAACAGAACATTTCATCATTCTCTTTCCAGTGACGTAGATCTATCCGGTATTGAAAGAGCAGAAAACTAACTGCCAATTAGATCTATGGGAGAAACTGAAAGAGTCAGAAGCATGGCAAATTATTAGTCTGAGTGAAAGCTGGTCTGACAAACACCAGACAGGTGAAGAAAAACAACACAATCATAGAATGTGGCGCATGATAGTGTGGGCGAACGACAAGAGGGGAGAGAGAAGGGTGCAAATGGGAGGATGAGTGAAAGTCAACAGTGGAACAAAAATCGTTTATGCATAAAACAGTATTTAATATATTCGCATTGCCAGACCATAGCCATTATTTTTTTTTACCTATATTTTTTTTTTCTTTTCTTTCATTGTGTGTATGTGCCTTATAGGTTCCAGAGTCTGAGGGCTGGCGTGTTTTTAAACTGGAAGTGTATATCCGTACAACATGTTGTATGGATATGGACAGTGCATATCCGTACGTCAACATGGTTACCAAAAAAGCGCGACTGGTGAAGGTTTGCTGAAACAAAACTTGGTATGGTGTTCACGAATTTAAAGTGACAACACATGGAATAGTCAGATGGACCTGGGGGCGTGAGGGTCTTGTCAGTTTGTATCAATGGGCGGTAGTCAGATTGAGTAATCAGGCGAAAAGGGGGTTGGGGTAGCCATTGGTGATCCACGTACACTCAAGTATGATACTTTAAAGTGTATGCGCAGATTACGCAATCTCCGAGCAAAAGTCGGATTGTTTTGCTACTAAGCCGATTCATATTTTTAAAAACTATGCAAATTATCAAGGTCAGTAATATAGTATTCCGGTGTGTGTTCTACGTCAGCGAATTGTGTGCGTTGTACGGATATGCACTGTCCATATCTGTACAAAATGTTGTACGGATATGCACTTCCTTTTAGTAGTTGTGTGTTTAGGGCTCCTGAAGACATTTTTTTTCCCACTGTCGTCTTACATCTGGCAGTCTGCCATTCACCTGTTATGGGCCTGCGCTTTGTTTTGCCATATTAAGAGAAAATGGCGGCCGCGCTCCACGATTGGGTTTCACTTTGCGTGCCTCGAACAAAAGGGGGATGCACAGTCTAGTATTACAGTAGCATGTCTCTGAGTTGAACAGAAAAAAGTGTTCCGACATTCTGAGCCGAAAAAAAAGACGCATTTTCTTCCAGTAGAATTAAAAATCGTTTCGTTCTGGGCCTCAGTTTACACACTGCTGATCGAAACTCAACTTTAAAATCAAATCTGCGTGTTCATCGAGTCAGTTGGCCCAACTAATGATAGAAATAGTTCCGGGAAAATAAAGTTTGACAATGATAATGTCCGCAGAGCGCGGAGAAGGAAATCGAAAGGTTTACACCGGTGCCAACATTGCCGTACCATCTGTATTGAGGAAAGTTAATTGGCATAGATTTTCAGACAAGTTTAGTATAAGTTATTTAGCTAGACTTTTCTGAAGCTTGAGACAACACTACATGGCAACTTGGTGCACACTTCATCCACTCGGAGAATGAGAAGGTTCTAACTCCCCCATCCACCCATTTTTGAGAAATCGACGATTGAAGTTTCATGCGATCATTGCTTTTAGAGGAAGGACTTTTTTTTTCTTTTTACTAATACTTTACAAATTACACACCGGATCTGCTTGATACTTTGACACACAATGGTGAAGGTCCGTAGAAGAAGTGTGTAGTGTGTAAGTTGAGCCAAAAACTGAAGATAGAACCTTGGTAGCTGAGATATTGAAACGCCCCAGTAGAGAATATCAGGGGTAGATGGAATAGTTATTATTTTAAGAAAAAAAAAAGTAGGGTCAAATTTAGGCAGAAATATCCAGTCTCTTATTACTATTGTAGAGCAGTTTTGGGTGAATACTGTGGATACAGCATTATTATAGACACAGACAGAAGTGAACAGAAATGACGAGACATTTTACAGACAATCACACTGAGACGAAGGCTGGAGGGATTCAAGCTGAGTGGTCTACTCGGGCACTCAGATGTGACTAATGATCACACCATAGACAGTTTTGGCAGAATTCTGTGGTCATTACAAGATGGACTAGGAGGTTGAAATGGCCACTTTGTAACAAGCACAGGAGTTGAAATCACAGCTGAACCTAAGCTGCAGGGTAGATAAACGAGGAAGGTTCTATCAGTGGTGTTACTGGGCCGAGACATATCAGTGAGTTACCTAACCTGCAGAGGGCATTTTAATCTGTCAGAACTCTATGGTCTTTACAAGACTCCAAAGAGACATATCAGTTACCTAACCTACAGAGCGCAGTAACGTTCTTTATTCAAGAAGTTAGGTTTGGATGATGATAAGGAGAATGATGCTGATGACGACGAGGAGGAGGTATTGCTAGCGACTGACAAGGTCAAGGTCCTTCTACTTCATACAGAGAAAGAGAGAGAAGGAGAGCCCGGTCAGTGCTGCTACCTACACACGTGTCATCAGTGGATAAAGTGAGACTGGCGGAGGGGATTTCTGTCTGGCGGACCCTGAAATACAGACTGACTTGGCTTCCTTATCTTTCAACATTTGGCGTGATTGTCTGAATTAGTTGGTGGACGAGATATTTGACCTATCCAGTGGCGAAACAAAAGAAAACAGCGAGAACTAATATTCAAAGTTGTATTCTGTACTGGAACATTCGGGGGCTCCATGCTTATATTGATAAACTAAATTACATACACTATAAACGAACAGAGCTAATATCTGGAATCTGGGGATATTACTAAAACTTACTCCCCTTTGCTGTTGGCTGTCGATAACCACTTTGAAAGAAGTCTGGGTGATTTCCCTTGAGTAGATTAGACCATACCAAGTGGTTGTTGCCACATCGTTCTTTCAAGGTCCCGCCCCCCTGCTCTCACATAATTTGCATACACAAGCCAGTGATTCTGTCTTCATATTTTGAGTAGGGCATTCGTCAATAACCGTCCAGCTTGGCCAGATCAATGATTTGGTATTTACAGCTCAAGAACTGATGTTTGAATTTATGTTCCAACAACCCGAAAGGCCTGGTCAAAACTGGTTGTCGGGCCGGATCTGACCGGTGGACCGTGGCGTGCCCATGTCTGCATTGGGAGAAAATGGCTGATTATCTGAATTTAACAAAATACAATATTCAAAGATTCAGGTTTTCGAACATTCCACGTTCGTCATCTGCTGACTACAGGGACCTCAATAATATATTCCTGGTATTCTTTACACAAGATGATGTCTCCGGGACATTATACTGAATTCTGTAAGGAAAGACGTCAAAATCTGAAAATTCCCCGGAATCAAAGGCATTTTACTTTCTTTTTAAATTTCAGTTTACCTCACTCTGTTCCCCCTTATAATTCATGGGATATGACACGCCTTTTAATCAGAAGAAAAAAAAAAATGTTCAAAGCCACCCAAAACGGAATCTTTGTTAACTGTTGCAGAAAAAAAAACAGCAAAAAAAAAAAAAACGGTTGAGGTCAAGGCGAGACGTCTGAGATTTTCCCATAATTATTTGTTTTCTGACACACCAAAAAACGTCTATTGGAAATCCCATCATTAACGTTCCCCCTTGGCTCCGACAACTCTTTCACTGTACACGTAATAAGATTAGCTTTTGTATTCTCTCAATCTTGCTATTACGAGCATTCAAACCCGGAGGGCGTTGGAAGGCCGGAACGTCATCTCGGGCATGTCTGGAGAGCATCTATTACTGACAGATTTTCGCACATTTTGTTGGCACAGTGATGTATGTGCTGTAGAACTGTTTCTTTCCTGGCGCCCACAGCGCAGAGACGTAGCTGTTTTCATGACCTCTCACAAATATTTATCACACTCTTTAACTGGCTTTTTTTTTTTTCTCCTTTTTTTTTCTTTGACAAATTCCCGTAAATTTAACTTATTTCTTAGTGATTTTGGAATTACTTAGGTCGTGAACTGAATAATGAAGTCATGGCACAAAGCCAGGGGTGATTTTCTTTCTTATTTTTATTTTTTCTACGGCGTGAGGAAAAAAAAGAGGAATGGTGTTGACAAACATGGGAGGCGATACCTGGACAAAAAATGCGGGTGATTAGATAATACAACGCACAAAAGGTTTTGGCGTTAAGAAATTTACGACTCTGAGCGATACAACAGAATGGGAGAATCCTGGGTGCTCTCAAAATGTGCACTTTTCCAGCCTAAGCTGTTGCACTTTCTTCAAATCTCGCTAGTTCTTCCTGCTTTCCTATAACGAAATTAAACCGGTGGATCCAGCCTGGCACAGCTCCATGCTCTTCTAAATCATATTTTGTTTTAGTGCTATTATTAACTAATACAGTTTAGTCTGTAACAATGTTTGTAAAGGTTTTGCTGCACACTCAGCACATCGTTCCTGTCTGTGATTGGATAACAGGTTAGATGCACGCGCCAGAATTGCAATTCCTGAAATCGATTAATTCAGGGCTGTGAATAAAACGAATCTTTCTTAGGGATTTCCCATATATTAATTTGTCGGTTTCTCCAAGATAGAGCGTCACAAACTGAACATAATCCTTCCCAATAATACGCAGAAGAATATTTGAGAAATATTCGTTCAATGATTTAGTGCATGACGAAAAGATATAGTAACCTTCCCCCCTCCCCTCCCCACACCCCCCCCCCAATTTTTTTTTTGGGTGATCATGCACACACACACACACACACACACACATATACACAGAGAAAAAAAAAAACTTGGATGTAATAAATAAAAGAAAAGTAAGGCATCCGACAGCCGAGAGATAGAACGATAAAAAGTAAAAAAGTAATAGAACTGCGGAGAGGGTGGGGAGCCGGGGGGGGGGGTATGTATATAAGCGAAACCACGGAACGACAGAAAAGGTGGATAAGCTGAAGCTGATGGAGATATGCATTCATGGAAGAAAGTAGCAAGTAGAGTGAAGATGAGGAAAACGCAGAATTAATGTGAAAGTCGAAGAAAGGGGAAATATACAGCCAGATGTGACCCAAAAAAATCAACATAAGAAGATTGACCCTGCAGACGAAGCGAACAAAATGGATCTGAATATCCCTCGTTAAAAAGGAATCTTTTTTTTTTCGCATGGTCTGCCGAAATGACACGGTAACATCGATTTAAGAATTGGCGTGGCCATTTTTCTCATGGATGAAGGAAAGTTTAAGGATAAAATGAATTGCTTAAGTTGTCCTCAGTTTCAAACATCAGGTCGTCACAAATCACGTTTTGGCACCTGTTCTATTCCTTGCAGGTAGTTTTGGAAGTTATCCATGATTACCAACGACCATCCCATTAAGAATTAATTTGTGCATCCCCTGGCGCCGCCACTGAGACGGTGTAGAAACAGATGCATAGAGAACTTCACAAACTCGTGACAGAGGACCAATCAGGGATTAATCATTGCTTGTGGAGAACCATGCGATGTTAGCTGCTGATATTGAGAGAATCTGATAAAAAGTAATGAAACAAGCAGAGTTCTTATTGAGAATCGATTTTTGTAAAATTTTCTGATTCTCGCAAAAATTCCAGCTTCAGTATCGTTGCAGTGGCTAAGATGTCCTAGACCAAGTTCGGCAACCAGCGGCCCCCGAGCCACATGCGGCTCTTTTAGTTTTTATCATTCTGTGGCTCTTTCCTTTTCCGAATTGCGGGTTTAAAAACTTTAAATGCAGTCTTAACTTGAATTCTATCGATTATCACAAATATGGCTCTTTTTTTCTCTGGAAGATTGTTGAACAATGCTTCGGTCTGAAATGTTGAGCTGGTGGAAGTGCTTTTCAGTCAGACAAGTATTTCTTGGGCAGTTTTGAAATTTTTATCCCCAAGTAAATTGACCTATGAATAAAAAAAAAAAAACATCTGTGACTCTCGCACTCCACAAGATCTGTTCTTGATATCAAAGTTACTGCTTGAAACGAACTATGATCTAAGCCTGCCAGTACCCTGGGCATGATGCAGTATCGCCGTTATCGAACTGACGAGTTGTACGAAATCTCGAAGAGAAAACCAAGACCCTTCCTTTAAAGTTCCTCCACACAACAAATCTGTAATGACCTCACACAACAAATCTGTAATGCCCTCACACAACACAGCTTTAGAGTACCGTACTATTAAGGTTCACCACAATTCTAACAACGATTACCGCTTAGGCACAACTTGAGAATCTACATAATCTGGGATGGTCTGCAATTTCAGATAACAGCATTTTAATGGTTTAAGAAACTCTTACAATTCTCATCAGCAGGGAAGACCTGGAGAGAGGAGTCGGTGTGGTACTCAGTGACCTGCGGATGGCCAGGTTTTTGGTGCAGACCTCTGGAACTGAAGAGAGGAAGTACAAGCACACGTTGGGGTTATCTCCTTTTGAAGACTCTCGTTATCCCCCTTTCCAGTCCGAGTGTTTCCCCTATTACCGGCAAAGGGGAAAATATTACGGACAAAACTGTCAGGAGATACGCTTATTATGATGTTGTGTTTTTGCGTAATAAAAAAATTGAGTTCTTCATTGAATTCTTTCAGAAAAACAGTTGTGTTTCTCATGAAAGAAAATTCAACGAATATGTTGTTGAGAAATTACGACAAAATGGAATTTTGTTCCTAGGGTAACCACCCAATCGATTCCCGGGACTATTCGGCAAATAATGCAGTGTATAAAACTGCGGACACTGAAACAGGTATTCATGAGGACACACGAACAGACATAATGAACAGTTGCCAAGTAATCCAAGACACGGGGAAAAGGTGGCAAGTTGTAATGTGTGAAAGATGAGGCCCAGAGAACACGGTAAATCCATTGCCAGATCAAGGATGAACAAACAAACCGATTGAGTACCTGGCCAAATGATAATTCTATGCCCGCCATAGCTCGACTTTCTACCTCTGTGGATACCTAGATGTGTCGAGGGGAAAAACAGTAGTGTGAAATTCCTGCCGTGCCATCAGGTAAATGTGGTATTAACCGTTTTACGGAGTGATGTGAAAAGAGAGATGGTTTACCGAAAAATACTCCTTGATGTCCAAACAGGTGATGTTTTGTATTTATCTCTCCCCCACAGAAAGAGAGCTAAGACTTCTAACTGCAGAAGATCAGAACGTCACTGACCCTAATTTCAAGAGTTTCAAAGATTTAACCATTAGTGTAAGAACTGACCGAATAAAATATGAACTTGAATTGATTCCATGATATATTCTAGATGGCAGATGATCGGTGATTAGCACTTCCAGACCCCTCCCCACCCCCTTTTCTCCGCCCCCCCCCCTCCAAGCAGACACCAAACTGCCTTCTCTCAGTGTTCAGCAACTTAATAGGTAATTAAAGAAAACAATCATCCAATCTCATAGGTGTCCTGTCCAGGTATTTTGTTTCAAAATACTGGGCACAGTTAATCCTGTAAGCGTAAACAGTTACCCAAGCTATGGGTGTGCTGACAGTTTTCTGTAGGTTTATCCCTGTGTAGGCGGTGCCAGGGTCACATCAGATTACACAGTAGCTTAAACAATCTCATCCACTTTCACATAATAATTACAGTTCAGGATGAGTATCAACGCGGGATCTATTCAGGCATTTCGGCTTGAATAAAATGATAGATGTCTGGCAGAATCAGGAACAGTAAGTGTTGTATTCTTTTTTAGTTTTTTTTTTTTTTTAAGGAAATTAAAGGGGAGGGGGGGGGGCGGGATAATATTTAAATAGTTAAGACTAATATAATTATGTAAACTGGCAAAATACTTATAAACCAATACATGTAAGCATAATTATGTAGTTAAAAAACAAAAAAAATTGACACCATAATAAGAGTTTCCACTCAGATGTTCCGATAATCAGTCTTGGCCGTTCTTTCAGGTAGGACATAATTAGCCAATCACAACCTTAGATCTGGCCATAGAATGTGTGTGGTAGCACCGCCGAGCAGGAAATATCACTGACGTTTTAGATAATCATCTGTGGCCGAGACGTTCTGCTGTAGACGATGAAACTTCTCCGGCCTATCCATGTGAACACTGGAATGAATGCTTGCAAACACACAGAGAGATAGAAATCGGAAGAGGAGGAGAAAAAAATGATAAAAAGAATCCGGAAAATGTAAAATTGGAACATATTAAAAAGGAAAAGAAGATTAATCGAGCTGAAAATATCTTTCTCGGCATTTGATGATGGGCTCTGTTCTAACTTGTGATATTGGATTCTTGTCTCCACTTATTCTCTCTACAAGAGGACAGCAACCTGCTCTGTGTTGTCTAATTTGAAGATTATATATACCTGCGAGTATGAGTGTGTATGTGTAGGGGGGTATTGGTGTCTTTGCGTGTGTGTTTGGACATTTAACATTTTGTGTGTGGTTGTATATACGTGTGACTTCAATCAACCAATAAAACGTATGAACGGGCCCGGGGGGGGGGGGTGGGGGGGGCTGTACAGAAGACAGGAAAGTGTCAGACTTCACTGAAAAAACTGATGACAGCAAAATCAACGGAGTGGATTGCATTGAGATGAGAAAATCAGTTGGTACAGAGATCGAGTTTGCCTGACACTAATATGAGCTTAGATTTACAGGTGCTCCAGCATTCTGAGCCCCCCCCCCCCCTGCATAAGGTCCACCTTTTTCCACATCAGTTTTCCTAGGTGAAAAAAAGGATGAAAGTTCCATTTACCAAAAAAAAAAAAATGTACAAATATTGCTTCCCTGCCAGAGTACTGTTTTTACAGGCATTTTGACCTCTACAGCTGTGCAGCTTTGTCTTCATCTATCACATCTGTGACACTGATTGAACAATATCAGGACACCATGACAGGCAGGCATGACGTGATGAAAGTTTCTCTTCTGATATTTCAATCCAAATATATCAATTAGGCGTTCTTCGTTGTTTTACGATCAAATAAATGTTTTCTGATGTATCTCTTGAAATTCCAGTCAGGCATCCATTTCTGGTTTCTGATCTTTTTTTTTTTCCTTTTCAGAGAGCGGTGCAAAGTGCAGAAGCATCAGATATGCTTTTCTTGCTGAACAAAGAATGTGGTAATCCTTCACTTAACAACAGAGAGCCCACGCCTTGTTCTCTTGTCTCTCTGTCCCTACTCCGGCCAGGAACAGGTAAGGGTCCAGCAGGTTCTTCCCATTCTTGGATAACCATTGTGTTATCTGCTAGCTACATGCTCATTTAATATACAGACTGATCTTATCCGGCATCCCAACTTCAGCATCCAAATGGCTCTCACAGCTATCCATCCTGCTATGCAAGTTTCGCCACATTGTATGTGAGTGTATGTAGCACTTTTATATGCTTGTGAAGCGCCAAAGAGCACTAGGTCAAGTCTGTTTCCTTTGGGTTTTGACTGAGATTTGAACTTCCTTCGTATCAACAGGAGAGACAGATTTGTTTCAGTTCTCATCAATGCGCAAGGTCCAGTTTAACTCCATTGTCCACATCTGACGCTAAAACTGATTCAAGACAGACCTGGTGCCGAATGCTAGGGCTGGAAGGTCCAAGATCAGCTGAGGGCACAATTTTCCCACAATAGACACTGGGAAATATCCTCTTTCTCACTCTTTTTTTATTCTCCCCCCCCCCCCACACACACTTTCTTTTCAACAAACAGTAGCCACCACTCCCTTCCTGAGACACCTACCCACTCCCTCTCCACCCCCCCACCCCCCGGGCATACCTCAGTAGAAGATCAGCCCAAGCTAGCCATCATTTCGGCCCCCCTTCCAACTTCTAGCTAAATTTATTTCTCTCCAGAGGCAAACCCAGACAAAAATTTAACAGTAATATTATCCCAGTTCCGTGACGGGCGCGAGAAAGCCGTGATGTTCAACTGTAGTTACGTGAGACCAGACCAGTTGAAATAAATGATATAAATAAACAAATGGGATATCGTATTGCACTACTGATTGTAGTACAGCTTGGGGAATTCATGTCACCCACATTAAAGTTTTTATTCTGTATCCGGCGTTTACAACAGAATTTCTCATTTCGGTTTGTTTTTTTTTGTGACCACTGGTCCGTGTTGTTTGTTAACATCTGTGATTTAAGAACGAGATAAATGCATTTCATCTAGAGCGATTCCTCAACATGTTATATGTCTAGGTTAGCAAAGTTATCTGCAAGATGTACCAAACTTGCACAACGTCCAAACATTGAGAAACAAACTCTATATGGAAAGTTTTTGGGCAGTACATCTTGCCAGACGATAACAGACATAATAGACATGTTCAGTAATGTGATTATCTGGTTACCATGACAACCACTTTACAATTAACCTTTCTTGCGGCCAACGATTTAGAATACAATCATTATAGTACTACATAAATATAGCTGCTTTAAATTCAAATCTGGTCTCCTCTTTCTGAAGCTGAGACGTGAAGGTTAGCCAACAACAGCCATCACCCCTTCCCCAGGGCACATTCGCTACAAACTGCTTCAAAAGGAATCGTAAAAAAATCATTTACATCTTCTTTCAACAACCAATCCACATCTGGGAATCGCGCATTCGTGACTAGTCATTGCTCCCAACGACTTCCGGAGATGCCACAGCCAGTTGGGAAAGCTCCTGTGTACATGAAACTGGTTTGGATTAGTTCGTGTGTTCAACTCCCTCAGGAGAACGGTTAAGAGGAAGAATGATGCCTTTCCCCAATGCTTCTTGAAAGACTCCTAATAAACTGGGAGCGTTCGCGAGAAAGGCTGTATTGACTTGAGGCAGACGTCACGTCCTTTCTACGAGTTTGATTTCAAGCAAAATCAAGTGTGGCTTTTTAGCATAAAAGTCTATTTTATGTTCTTGAACAAACTGCCTGCTTTTCAGAGAACACCAAACAACACTGCTAAATTTCAAATCTGAAAATATTTTTTGTTTTAATCTTAAGAAGTGAAGTAAATATATTGTATTAGATCTATAGTGATGTTGAAAATTCTCTATAACTGATTTCACTTCACTCATTTTTGGCGCAGAGCTCAAGAAGACCGAAGTGCCATATGGACATTTTCTGAAATCATTAGCTAAAAAGCTTCTGCACTTAAGAAAACGGTGGAACATTAGGAGGATAGAGAGTGTTATTGGTTCTGGACACAAGCCTATAGCGTTTGACCCCCATCAAAGAGCGGCCGGCTGGTCAACGTGCCATAATATTGGAATCCACAGAGGTTAATTCCATAATATGTCGAGTTGTCACCCTTAGCGGCGCCTCCGTCTATTGAAAGTGCTGGCCAGGAATCTTACCCTCTTCAGTCACTGACAGAAGTTATTGATACGCTAGATTCTTCCAGAAAATCCCAAAGACTTGAAAAGGTTGTGAGTGAATTTGTGTGTGAATGTGTCTGTGAATGAGTGAGTGAGTGTGAGTGTGTGTGTGTGAATGTGTGAGTGTGGTGTGATGATGATAATGATGATGATGATGATGATGACAATGATGCTGATGATGATGAGGAGGAGGAGGAGGAGGATAATAATGATAATGTTGATGATGATGATGATGATGGTGAATGTGATGGTGATGATGACGACGATGATGATGGTGATGATGATGATGATGATGATGATGAATGTGATGGTGATGATGACGACGATGATGATGGTGACGATGATGATGGTGATGATGATGAATGTGATGGTGATGATGATGGTGATGATGATGGTGATGATGATGAATGTGATGGTGATGATGAATGTGATGATGATGGTGATGATGATGGTGATGATGATGATGAATGTGATGATGATGGTGATGATGATGGTGATGATGATGATGAATGTGATGATGATGGTGATGATGATGGTGATGATGATGGTGATGATGATGGTGAAAGGATGAAATAACGAACACAACGAAGACAGCAAAACAGAAAAAAATGTAGAGGAGAAACATGAGACGATATTTTACCTGCAAGCATGAGGAGAGGTGGCGGGGGCGGATTGTGGGCACAAAGATCGGTGGAAGGAGAAATCTTTGACGGAGCATGGAGAGATGGATAGAACAAACAAACAGACGGAGAGAAGACAAACTGCCAGGACAAACAGACGGAGAGGAAGACAGAACAAACAAGCAAGGGCATCAAATCTCATTATCCTCCCGTACCAGAGCATTCTCTCCCTTAGCCAAAGTTTCTCAGCTTGAGATTTATTAAGATAATAAAATTGGGCTCGACAAGAAGCTTTCTGGAGCCCTTGGTAAGCTGATGAAGCGCCGCAGAATCTCTTTAATTTTCTCATGCGGAGTTAAATACTTGAATATCGAATAAGCCCAGGCTTTGGAGAAGAGCGTCTGTTCTCACGTCTTCGTACCAGTGGCAGAACACGACATTCAGGAATCGATTTTCATGTAATTACTTATGGGTAGTGATTAAGAAAATTGACTGTCCATAGGTATCGGTGAAAGATGGTTCCAAGGGTGGAGGGTGGAGATACTCTGTAATAACGGTGGAAGGTTTGGCTGGAACGGGAAGATGGAGCCAGAGAGGTGGGTATTTGAACACATGGAAAATACAATTGACCCATTTACAATTACTATTCTATTCAGTACAGCCAAGCGTTCACCAAATCTCAGCATCTTCGGGATGTTTTAAAAGCTTTATAAAACATTGGGAACAGAGCTAGAGAGTCACGAGAATTGCACTTTCTCCGTGGAAGGGAAACCGTAAATAATGTAAGTTTCACTTCTCAAGGAACACTGCAGTCTCCGTTTACCAGATGACAATGCGTTTATTAGAAACTAGAAAAAGACATCAAAATTCAAGATGATATATGACGATGTTTCAAGACCCCGCGTTAGAAACAATAAATGCTGCAATGCATCAGAATAGAACTAAAAAGGAAAAAACAACAAGGTTTCGGCCCTGTAAGTCTTTCATTGGACAAACAAAAACACTAAAAATTCCAAACAAAAATGTTCAAAACAATGGTCATTCATCAGTTGCAATTTACTCGACAATTTCGTCAGTAAAAAGAAAAAAGACCATGGCAGCTGGAAACAAAACAAACAAACAAAAAATGTGAAAAGATGAGAGATTGAGACTCATTAGGTTTGGGTGCCCAGACATGGCGATGTTGCAGCCAGTAGATCACAGAGTGAGCTGATCTCGCTACAGCCAGCTCAGCCACAGAGATAAGAGGGTCATCTCTGTCCTGCACCACAGTTATTTACCGGTCCGATGCTCCGTCTGGCTGGTCACCGAGTCCTAGACTAAAGCTGAATACATCAACTCTGTCCCTCTTCTTCTTCTCTTTGTTTCGTTTTAATTCCCATTATCATGACGTGCTTCTTTTTCTTTTCCCCGTCACTTTATTTGTCTTCCTCCTCGTCTGTCATTCTTTTTCCTCTATTACATTATTGTCTTTCTCGATGAGTTTCTGGTGCATTTTCGTCTATCATGCCCTCTTTATCATATTTTTTGTCTTTTTCCGTGACCTTCCATTTTTTTTTCTGTTGTTGCATTTCCTAATCCGTTTTGCTTTTAAATGTATTCTTTCAGCATCTTCTGACTCACTTTAAAATCTCTTAGTATGTTCCTTTGTTGTTATTATTATTTTTGTTTATTTATTAATCATTATTATTGTTCTCTTGTCGATGCTCTGTTATACTTCCGTATTCCTCTATCATATTTCGGCATCTACTCTCGCCCAAAATCTCCGTGATGCTCAATGACGTCACAAAACACAATTAACCAATCGTTTTGTCCTAAATTCCTCACACGAGAACCTTCTCATTGCACATGATTGGATATTCTGGTGAACTACGGGATTTTTAAGTGATAGCGACGCAGAACTGCATGAAATTTAAATTACATAAAGAGAGTAACATCTATTACATTCGGGCCATGGGACAAACTTAATCTTATGCTTGAAAAAAAAAGGGAAGAGTCTGGGAGAGAGAGATGGTAAACAGAGGGATGAAGAGGAAAAACTTTTGTTCACACAAATTTCTTCAGAAGAATTTTGAGAAAAACAAATTTCCGGTGCTGAGCAAGCTAATGACGGCCATTTTCGAATTTGGCTCGGCTCTGGGCCGGAAAGTGTTCAAACACCTCCTGTAAACAAACGTGTTGCCTGAGGAAGCCAGAAATTCGCCAGGTCTAAACTTTTGGTTGTACTCTGGCGGCGTGTCAAGATCAGGAACTATAAAACCGTGAAATGTTCGATCATGCATAAAACAATCTATTAAGCCAAAATCTCTAGAAGTGGTCGCTGCCAACTAAGTTATTTAGACGTAACATTTTTAAAGGATGGAGAGAAAACCGCTGTGGTGGCGTCAGCGCTAGGCACAAAGTTTAAATTAGTCTTTTCTCTTTCTCTCTCTCTCTCTCTCTCTCTCTCTCTCTCTCTCTCTCACTCTCTCTCTCTCTCTCTCTACCCCCTCTCTTTCTCTCTGTCTCTCTCTCCCCCCTCTCTCTCTCCCCCTCTCTCTCTCTCTCCCCCTCTCTCTCTCTCTCTCTTTCTCTCTTCCAGTCTCTCTCTCTCTCTCTCTCTCTCTCTCAGTCTCTCTCTCTCTCTCTCTCTCTCTCTTTCTCTCTTCCAGTCTCTCTCTCTCTCTCTCAAAGAAAGATACAGAGAGAGAACGTTTGTATTTCCGACACGTCACAAAGAAACAACAATAAATCATTTACAAATGAAAGTAAAAGACAACACAGTTTTGGTCACTTAGGACCCTCATCAGGGTGGACACTGGAATAATTTAATAATTTTTTTAATTGCCAAAAAAAAACAACCAAGGATTTAAAAAACCGCAAATGTCAAATGGCAACTTAGCTCGTGCTCATGTTGATCGTGTTTTATTTATCTTCTTCTTTGTTTCCTATTTTAAATCCTACAGCTATTGGTCAGTTTCACTTACGTCACCATAAACGTGACGTTGACAGTGACACTTTGCACGTAATTCTCCTCCCTACTCCCCCCCCCCCCCCCCTCTTCCGCCTATCTCCCTTCCCTCCAAAAAATACACTGCGAACATCACAACTGATCATTATGTGCAGTGTTTGCTTTTATATCTGGATATACATACTGTCCTTTGCCAACCAGGATGTTTTCTCATGAAATAGTCTATGACATCAGCAAGCAGATATTACAATTACCTCAATTTTCAATCACTCTTACAAAAGTTATAATATGTGTCGTGATTGCACCCCATAAAGATCTATAGATTTGCCAGCAGTTCGGGAATGTTTTGTGCACGAAATCTGTAAGAACATTGGATTGTTTTTCCTGTGCGAGAAGACTATACACTTGATTCTACCTGAGAGAAATCCTATAGCCTACTATTCTGTGTGAAGCCCGAGACAGGTTCCTGTTGAGATATAATTATTTGCCCTACACCAGAGTCTGGGCATTTTGCATAAAATATCGCACCAGTTGTTTGTTTGTTTGTTGTTGTTTTTTTTCCCTGGATATTTTTGCCCATGGATGGAGCTCAGTCTGTACAGGGCTGTGCCAATTCAGTGATTAATGAAATGCTTCCATTTGTTTCAACAGAGCAAAAGTTCCATCAAAATGACATCTTAACGAGTCAGCTAGGCAAAATTAAAACGTCTTAAGGACTCTTATGTTATAATCAAGTGTAACGTAACAGAGATCAGATTCGCAGTGTGTAAAGACGAAGACCTGAGACTCATCTATATACTATATATATTTGTGGACTTGAGATTTTTCGTTGCAAAAGGCTTCTGAACCACTCAACAGTCAGACTTCAAATTGTATATGGTGCATCAGAATGGATGTTAGGGTGCACAGTTTTTAATAGAAGTCTCAAATCGGTATAGTTTTTTTTTTTATTGGAAATTTATTGTTTCGCCATCATTTAGATCTATTTCGAGTCATGGTTCGCCATTTTAAGGTTTCGTGATCACTTTCTGCGATGTGTTCACTATCAAACGCACAAACCCGTGCGCAAATCATGCTGTTGTGCGGGATGCGCAGGGTGTCAACTCACAAAGGCAGAGCAGTAAGACTTATTTAAAAGCAAACAAACAAAAATAAAATAAACAAATAGAAACAGGCCAGATGAAGCAGGTCCATAATAACCACCCAGAACTGAAACTAATATTCAAACCGATTTATCCCGGGCAGAGCCGGGGACCTCAGCTAGTTAACTATAATTTCCACCAACGCAATTAAGAATTCAAATGAAGAGGAAAAGGGTGAAAGTGGAAAAGAGTATAATAAAGATAAACCAAATAACCTAAAATATCTGATTTTCGCTTCTCATACCGAATTGAGATATCTGGTATTGATATTTAGACATGTTTAAATGCAAAATTGGCAGGCCGAAAATCTGTTTTGACCTGCCTCGCTGACATGTTTGAAGAAAAGTCACACAGAAATGGCACTCCAAAAAAACAACAACAACAACGTCTGTTTAAACTAAAGTGCCAGCCATGTGAACAAAAATAGTGACGTTTTGAGGGCATACAATATAAACATTCAGAGCTGAGAATTTATGTAGGTAAACTGTTGCAAACCAGCTGCTATTTATTATGCCACAACTTTCTCTCTTCGTCAGCACAGGTAATTTATTGGTGTGAACGGATGAAAGGGACGTGTTTGGAGTCACCGATCTTGATGTCATTAGGAGAATAGGCTTTTAACAATAATGAAAGAAAATCAACTAATTATTTAGTCAAAGGTCCACTTCAGTGTCAAGATTGATTGTGCAATGCTCTGCCAGACCCCCCCCCCCCCTGCCCGGTCGGGTGATTTTTTTTCCATACGAGCTTTAGCAAATTCAGGAGCGGGGCAGCAACACATCCCCAAACACAGGTCATCAGCTAAGGGATTTCTCGTCCTATCGAACACTGCCATGGCTTCTGCAATCTCTGGACTGTGCCTGATATGATTCTGAACGTCAACGAAAATCCCTGGGATATGTTGGATCTGTCCTGTGTTTGGGGGTGTGTTGCTGCCCCGCTCCTGAATTTGCCAAAGCTCGTGCGGAAAAAAAAAGCTCGCTGCCCTGTCCCATACACAAATTAAATCATGCCTTATGGAAAAGAACATAAGCTGTGTACATGCCTCTAAAATAACCCGTTCTGGACCATCAAAAGTTTATTTCTCCATAACACTAGTAATGGCTTAATTTCTCTCCGATTGTAAATTACTGAATGCTTTCTTCTTTCTCATTGTTTGTTCAACTTCCACCACGGTGTCTGAGATATCATTAGAGAGAAACATTAATTTGACGGACTATATTCCACAGACCAGGCAACGCTGATGCGACAACCCAAGGATCTATACAATCTGGGATGAGGAAAGTAAAAATGACACTGTACTTTCACAATACATGCAGTGTGCATTACCTAACGGCCTAGGTATCCCCCGACCTCCCCTCCACCCCCTGGAGGTACATGCCATGTGCATTATCTAACGGTCTAGGTATCCCCTTCCCTCTCCGCCTCCACCCAAAGTCCAAAAATAGACCTCAGGGGGATAATTTTCCCCTTCTTATTACTAGTCTAAAACAAGCACCAGAGCTTCCGTTCAATGGTCGACTGGCTTAACGCATCAATAGAAAACCACAGAGGAAATGATGTTTTTTATCCCGTTCCAACATTTGCTCTATTTTTATGACTGATCCAGCCAAGTGCACAAGTACACACAACTGCAACGGTTTCCCAGGAAATAGATTGGCCTACTTTTTTTGTTCGGGTGATCTGTTTTTAGAGGAAAGATTTGTCAGAAGGCGTGGGTGTACAGATGGAGCAAGATTGTGCCGACGTAACCCTGGCAACTGTGAGCTCATGAGCTATCCCCCGTGGCCTGAACCCACTGTAAACCCGCTATCTCAACAGCGCTAATAGGCTGCTGTGATCACACAATAAGAAAAAACAGTGTTGAAATCTCTCATAAGCTGGGCACAGCTCTGAGTTAATCTCGTATGTACTAAATTTGACCTAACTAAGACATTTTGACAATTGCCTGAAAGACTGACAATACTGCCAATGGTCCTTGTTAGGGGAACGTGGTCTGATTACACAGCCGACTCCATGCTGAGTTGTGTTCGCTGTTCAGTTCTAGCTTGCTCACTATGTCTATGTACTATGGTCTCCTGACGTCACTATAACCAGAGAGTGGATCTATGTATGTATAGAGTGGTTTCACTATAGGCCCATTGCGAATGACGTCACAGAGTGTTTTTATTTTGTACTTCCGACACCTAAAACGGCGGGTGGATCAGCTGGCGAGTGTAATTTCGAGATATGTCTAAGCGGTTAAAATGCCTGCTGGTTGCAGTGCAGTTGACTGTTGTGATAGGGGTGGAAAGGATGCATCCAAGCTGGTCAGATTTCCTACCATCCGTGTAAACAAGGGAGAGGAAGTGACAGCATTTACCGAACGTCTTCCATGTGCGTGAACACACGTGTCATTGTTTAGTGTAGTGAACTTTTTCTTAGCTCGCCGCCGATTGGTTCGCGACGCATGAAGTGCTCGCAGTGCAAATCAGCTAACGAATCAAAATCAGTGCTACCATCGCCATGGTTATGCGTCGGCCCTGACAGCTAAAATAGCCGATATCCGCAATGTGCCTGTTGGACGATTTGCACTGCGAGACACGGGAGGCTCTGCGTAACCACTGTTAGCATGAAGCGGAAAGTAGGTCGCCGCGGTAAACAATATCCATTTGTACATTTCCACGGGGTGTAGGAGCTTACAAACGGTAGTAAATAGTTTCAATCAGCCCAAAAAATATGAAGAAACCACAGTAAACAGATATGCACACTATCTTTGGTGAAGAAGGTCTCTTTCAATTCTTCAATTTCTTGTTTACCGCAGCGACCTAGTTTGCGATTTGGCGGAAGTGAGATCTCTCTAACAATGTATATTCTCTGCTATAACTTAGCTTTCCTCAGAAACTCTGTGTGTCCTTCAAACCCAAGCTAGATCTACCATAGACTCATGAGAAGCGTCAAACATTTAAAACAAAAAGGAGGTTTTGACAGAAGGACGCGTTGCAATAATGAGAATTACAAATTCTTTTGTCAAATCTGATCGAGCTTGACCATTCCAAATAAAGTTATACAGGCCTAAGATCTCATCGAGCATCGCACACTTAAAAATGTATCATCGAACGAGAGGCTTCAGTCGGTCAGGGATGACCATGAAAGTTTGCATCTTAACTGGTTTGATTGTCCACTCTGCTGGTGCAGCGACAAGTGTGTCTGTACAGGCCAATGTGGGAGTGACAGTGCATAACACAATAGTCACATCTTCCATCACTGAATAGTGAATTTGATATACAATTTGTGAACTGTAAAAAACACAAAACTACCAGCCTCTGACAAGTTTCTCGCTGTCTATCTCCAATCTCATGGCGTCAACACCGACAAATTTACCAATTTCGTTATTAGTTCTGGAGAAATGAAATCTCAAATACTATATGAAAAAAAAAATAACAACAACAACAAACAAATCGGATACAAAAGATTTGATAAAGCCGCAAAAGCACATCATTGTCTGTCCCTTAGGAGAGTTTCCTTTTCGCTTATCTCACGTTTATTACCTGTAACATTAATGTAGAATAGTGCAAGAATACGACGTTGTTATTCCCCCTTGCACACTAGATAACCTAGATGTAAAGAAAGATAACAAACAATTTACACCTGGAGTGTCAGAAAGAGCTCTGCTTGCCGCTGGAACAGAATGCTATCTATTTAATAAACAATACGGGGAAAAACATTTCAAAGTGTACCGTCTTCGGGCATGGAGGCCAGCAATGGGATTGTTGTAACATCCAGTAAACACTTAAATGACATTTCACATAACAAGCACAGCTTCTGCCCAATAGGATCAGAACCGCACATTTTCTTGCAAGATAATGTAAACTAAATCAAAATATCCACATTTTTCATTTCATAAAACATGTGTCGATGAACAAAATGATATGAATAGGGACAAGGACCATTAAAACATGCAAGAACACAGCTGGTGATGAAGGTTTCCATGCACATCAGTTACGAGATACTCACGTCAACATCTGAAGATGACGATGCGTGTAAACCAAAGACTCACAGCGAAGGTTTCTGACCTGGACTCACGTTGAGACGTGTGAGCTCACCAGCATGATGCCAGGCTGCAAGATCTTGCTCACGTAGAATTATGCGCCCTCGCTTCCCAGTTACGTAGAGGCTGAGCAGTGATGCGAGTTGTCTGCCCATAGTTCACCTCGTCTTTCGAAATTCATTTTGTTTCGCCCGCCCTCACCTCCGCGTGGGCGTACAGTGAGTCACCACATGACGACAGATTGAAGATGTTGGATCTGTTGTTCTGATGTCATCAGTCCGACGTGACCCAGGACAGAGAGAGAAAAAAAACCCTGTAAAAATTAGATCGAAAATGGAATATTAGTGTTACCTTTAATTACCTGTACTTTATTTCATACACCAAAATAAACTGGACAAACTACGTATGGTCTTCAATTCTTTGCTCATTTTTAAGAAAATTAACCATCTATTAAGCGTGATTCCTTGGCTGTCTGGGTAAACGCAGTGTGAGAAAGTAATCACCCCTTCTATATAATATTTTTGCCTATATTAATATAGATTACCAGTCCAACTATTTCTGAGATTTCAGACTTTTTCATACATTCACAGTATAATCATAGATTATACTACCTGTAATTATTGGATCTATCATTTTGTTTGCTGATCATTTCTGACTTGACAGCTAACATGAGGACCTCATACTAATTTCGAATTGTCCATGGAAATGTTTTCATTTGTCAAGAGTGTTGTTTTTTTGAGTGTGTATGTGTGTGTGTGTGTGTATGTTCGAGAGAACAAGACTTTCTGTAAAGCGCCTAGAGCAAACTCGTTTGGATTAGGCGCTATATAAATGATCTTCATTATTATTTATTTATTTATTATGTGTGTGTGTGTGTATGTGTAACTTAAAGAATATTGTGGCCCGGCGACACATTCAAGCAGGGTGCCGACGTTTGATGGACTTACAAAAACCCATAGCTGACATCTGCCTTGAATAATTGCTGTTTGTGGTCAATTACATGAGTTATCTATTGATGAGTTGCACAAAATACATTGCCTGCAAATCTACCAACACTGCCTTGTAATGGAAGAACATTGTCAGTTTATTCAATACCCATCCCTTTCTCTCTCTCTCTCTCTCTCTCTCTCTCTCTCTCTCTCTCTCTCTCTCTCTCTTTCTTTCACTCTCTCTCTTTCTCTCTCTCTCTCTCTCTCTCTCACTCTCTTTCTTTCCCTTTCCATTTCGCTCCCTCACTCTCCTTCTCTGTCTTTCTGTCTTCCTTCTCTCTCTATCCACGTCCTCAGCCCCTCTCTCTTTGTCTCTTCTGTCTCTTTCCTCTCCCTCTTTCTCTTCCCCCCCTCTCTCTCTCCCTATCTCTCTCTCTCTTTCTCTTTCACCATGTGTTTGTACTTTTGTCTTCTGTTGTATTACCTTCCTTTTCTCTTCCTTCTTTCCCAAGTTTCTGCAAATCTCTCTGTTCTTACAACCGTCCATACGCACACCAGAATTACCGCAACAGCACTGTTTACAACAGATACCAGCTTGTGTTTACCACGGCCACTGCCGCTAGAGAAACGTCGTCTCCGAACTGTATATAAACAAACTCACGAACAGCAAAGCACATCCCAGGTCTGTTCCATGCCCGTCAGCAGCGGTCAAGTCTGAATCGGAATTCCCCGAACTCTAAGGCTAGGTGTCCACATGCCACTTTGTTGCGTGGCTGTCGCGTGGCATTTTTTTTTTTCTAAAATCTAGACGAATGAACGAAGATGCGAGCACAAGCGAGACAAGGGCTCATTTTTCTTGTTTGGGACATTAATTTAGGAGGTTCACTGCTCTTGGCATTTACACCTCACTTTGCTAGTTTTTTTTTAAATCTTGTTAATGTTGTGTGTGTTATTCTTGTTGTTGCTGTTGTTCTGTGATAGGGATTTTTTTTAATCCTTTGACTTCTGACGCCCTGAAGGCTGGATTTTCTCAAATCCAGTTTATTACTTTTTTCCGTTAGTTTAAAATTTAATGGTAAATATGAATCTATATCAGGCTATTGATCTGTATTTGAAAGCTAGTAACGCAGAAACCTGAACAAAACCTGTCACCAACGGAGGAACCATGAGGTAACAGCAGTGCTGTTTCAGTATTGAAAGGGTTAGAATGTTGTCTGGGCAGCGACCTTATTAGGCCTGCTCCTTTCCATTTCCAACTGCAAAGGTATCTTTTACGCCCTCAATGGGCTCATTACAGATTCAACGGGAACATGTAACTAACACGTTTGCAACACGACAGCAAGTCATATCTGCGCGCCTGTCTTAAAATCTACATAACTCAAGCAAGAGTACTCCTACGCTCATTACCAGTGCAAACCAAGAGCTGAGCTCCAAGTTATGATCGCAGTGTTGTATTTACACTGGACAATGAAGAATAAGTGTGGGTATTAATTATTTTATACTGTGTTTAGGCGATGGAGGCGATACGCCCATTGCAGTAAAGACAAACAACAGCTGTCCAGATGAATAAACTGAAACTGATCTAAACTGTCCTGCAAGATTGGGTGACATTAAAATTTATTCACATTTCCATTTTTACTATCATTTTCTAACGTATCATCTGAAAGAAATCAGCGAAGGCATTGTAAAGTTTTCAGCCTCATCTATTGATCAGTAACAGCTGACTTCTCAAATGCCAGAACTGTTCTCTCAAACACTATATGTTGCCTAATATATGAACAGAAGTTCAGATTTGTGGGCCTTGAAAAATCATGAAGTCGGTCTGGCAGGGGAACCTACTCGATATTTGAAAGCCATTCGTTTATTTTCTTGAGTTACCGCTCTTGGACGTTTCCATCTTTGAATCACTTCATGCGGAAAGATAATCATTACTTGTGTAACCAAACAGAACAAAGAAGAGGATGGGTGGGTGGGACAAAGCTGAGTACACCATTAGCACGATTACACAACAGCGAGTGATTTTCCTTTCTCTGAATTGCTGCACTCGTTTCTAGACAGGTCTCTCTGAAAAGAACCAAATCTTTCTTCTAGACTAGTATCACCTCTTCCCAATTTGTGGAACCAACACCAGAAATAAGGTTCGAAGACATGTTTTGGGTAAATTGAGGACAAGATGAAATTAGTTATCACAAACTTGGGAGAAACACGCAGGACATGGAGAGACAATTGCCTTAATGAATAAGTCAATAAAGTAAGAAATAAATTAGTTTATGTGATACATTGACAACAGTCTGTGATATTTCATAAAAGGAAGGTGGTTCAAAAGCACAAATCCTTTCAGCTGATATCCCTTCCCTCCCCCTGTTACAAATTTGGTACTGGGTGGTAGTGCCCTCTAGCTGTTATGAAGAGGGTCTTCTCAATGATGGAATTATGACTGCATTTTAAATCGAGAGGTATTTACTATTTACTCTTTCGTACCATGCCACACACTAAGAACAATCTGAATAAGTTTCATAAACAGACCTGCAGGGCCACAAATTTAATTACATTAAATTTCCTAACAATTTTGTCTAGATCTATTACATACTAAAAGACAACATCAGCAGCATCAAATGAAAATTCAATAATATGTCACTAGAAGTCTTCTCTAGATTCCTATAAGGTTATTATCATTCTGACTCACTAACAATTTAAGTACTAGTTATATATCTCTCAGATATAGTCTGCCTACTATCTATCAAGCAATATACTAATGTCTCTGGCGACGATGTCATCTCAGCTATTTGTGCCTACCGCTTATAATGGATCAAGCTCGTCAATATAAACTGACGTAGTTAAGTCTATTGGATCTACTCTAGGATGGGCTGGCAATCCCCAGCCTCATCCAGACAAATCAATCCCAATTCACAGATGTGTATGCCAAACATTCATACTAGTGGCAAGTCAATATAAATATTTGTCTTGCATTCTTGGGTAGCACTCCTAGCATATGCGGCAATCCTGTCCTACTGGATAAATTATGTTCAGTTCCTCGTTCATTGTTGAATCATCAAAGGACAAACACTTACACTTGGTCCCTGGTATTAGAAAAACCAGGGAACAGTAGACAATAGCAGTGGGCATATCTCATTCAAGCATATGGCTTCATCTCAATGTCTATAGTGGACTAGACATGAATCAACAGTCTTATGATTCTTCAGGCAGAATCGTGCCGACGCCTGCACAGATTGGAATTTTCTGTATGGAGTAGTGGACATAGGTATGGCTACACTTTTATACTGTGCCGCCACCTGCAAATTACCGTCCAAATCCCTAGATTTGATTGGTGCATCCATGCGAGCTCATCTCGCAGTATTAATATATTCTACGTGGGAGTTGGTCACGGCCTTGTACTAAAACAGACAAGGTCAATTTAAAATGTCAAAACAATTACTGAAATCTTTAAACCCTCGTGCTTTCTACATTTTATGTACGAATTTCTGAACGCGACTAAGCGTCTTAAACTATCTATCCTTATTCACCCCTTCTCTTCCCTTCTAAGTGTTCATCAAAATCACGGGGTCGAGAATTGCACTGTCACTCCTAACTTATCCATTTATTCTATCTCGCCCCACTTTCTTTCCATCTCTAAGAAAAGTGTTTCAAAAACAAACTGTTCACGAGAACAGTTCAAGGACAAAATTACGCTGGTTATAATCAACGAGACCGTGAAAAATCAACTCCTTGCAAGTCGTGACCCAGCACGGCATTTATATCACTTAAACCCTGACACCCCCCCCCCTCCCCCCCCCCCCCCCCCGTGAGCAGAAAGCAGAGGAGAAGGGGAAAAAACATAACAGACAATGGTGTCTTGAGAAACTGAAAAAAAAAACCGCCTTGACAGAGCAAATGGCTGGTTTTGTCAATAACAAATTTTTGTCATTCTAGCCAGACATCTTCACGTCTTGAAATTACAGACGAGTTGCAGGATTTCTTGTGCCAGCACGTATTTGTTTCCTCTCTGAGTGAGGACCAATTGGCTTCTGGCATATCTATATCAATAGTGAGATGGCAGCTTAATGGTTGAGTCTTATTACTTTCTGTCAATCCTTTATCGTAAACGCATTTTCGTGGACACGTTTCCCTCATGTTACTGATTAAAAGTGTAAAGCTTTTGTTCAGTGAGAGGTGGGCGAGGAAGGAGAAAACGCTGTATTTAGATCAAAGGGAGCCAGGAGAAATAAGGAATGAAGAAATTAATGAAGGAAGATGATTGCCCTTGTTGGTTTTAGTCAAGTTTGAAGGTATGTTTGTAAGAGCTGCCTTTGAAAGGAAAGGTTAGTCACCACTTTTGACGGAGAATGCTGAGTAGACTTGGAATAGGAATCTACCATTATCACTGTTAAACTATAGGGTGTCGCGGATCGGGATTTTGGGGAATATAGATCAAGAGGTCCGCTTCCCAATCACACGAGCACAAAAAAACAACAACAATTAAACAACTTTCACTCTAAAAACTAAATAAATCAATTTGAGTAACAGACTGCAAAGTTTATATATCTAACAAATTCAAAGATAAAATATACAATAGATAACGAATACAATAGCAACTGAAAATGCTCAGCTAAGCTGAGGAGCAACTATGAAGTACTTAAGGCAATGTAATATGAAGTTATCTAAGTCACAATAAATTTACATTCAAAAGAATCCGCGCCCGAGGGCGACGGATCTTGTAAGGTTTAAAGTTCTATCTCTCTTCATACTAAAACATATTTATATAGCGTCTCTGCCAGGCGCGCTCTGGTGTAGTTCACACGTGGTCGCGGGAAATGCATGTGGTCTGGCAGTACTGGTCAACAGTCTACATGTGTAGGTGGCTGTAAATTCAGCATGGAATTAAAATCTTTAGCTCACCATTGATATTAGCGCTGTGGGTTTAATGCTCAAACAAGTAGGCTTGGGCTCAGGAGCGTAGATTTCTGACAATGCTCCATCACTGTACATATCAGCTCAATCGCTGCGTCTCTATGACTTCTCATCTGGCTGAGAGCTCGCCGTCCACCTCGTAAATGTATTGTCTACATGTGGCCCAGAACTAAGTTCTGTATGGCCTTAAATACTGGACTGCATCTGCAGCTTACCGTCTAATTCCTGGATTGTGATTGGTGCAACCACTTCTAGCTCAGCTGCCGAACTGAGTTATTTTAAGTAACAGCCCTACACAACGACCTTGGGTCGACATCAAAGGTCGAATCACTCAAGACAATAAAATGTAATTTTATAGCAATAAATTCTTAACATGTTCAAAACCCCGAGCTTTTACTCTGGATCACGGATTTTCTGTACGTCAACAGACGTCTCAATAACATTTAATTCCTACTCACCCCTTCCCTCTCAACTAAACCTAGTTCAAAACACGAGATATAAAAAGTGCTCAGCCATGCACACCTACGCTGTCCGTCTATCCTTCCCCACACCTTCTGTCTATCTTTTAGGAAAAAAAACTGTTCAAAACAAATTGTTTACGAGACCACGTTATGCTGGCTCGCACAATAATTACGTTTGTAAAAATTACTCACTGCTCTCTCACAAAAATTTAGTCAGTGGAAACATTTATGAATTAAATCTGTTCTTGACATAGGGGATTTGCCTTCCCTTGTTCTAGAGTTAAAATATGGCAACACACACACATACACACACACACTCACACACAGACTCACACACACACACACACACACACACACATAAGTTGTATGATGCAAAGCCCTTCGCGAGAGAGAAGTGCTACAATGAAGGAGAACAGAATATTTGTAATATTTCTTTACTGTTTCTATCTATCGCTGTGATTTGCAACATAGAACTTTATCCTTTCTTTCTTTTTTTTAAAAATTCTAATTTAGTTCCATGCTCTGGTGTGACGTCATAGACTTTCTGTGTATTTTGTTTGGTGAAAAAAAAACAAGATTCCTTAGTCTCCATGTGAAAAATTTGTTAACCGCTTAATGGTCTCATTTTTATCCTGAAATATAACCTTTTCACGATTGGGAAAATGTGTCCACACCCGTAAAAATATTGTCATGACAAAGATGGAGTTCAATATTTGAATTTTGATAAGACGTCCAAGTTTAGTGACAAAAATGATTCAATCCTTTGAATTTTATCCAGAGACTAAAACTGTTTATCTGACACCGATGTCAAAGTTTCGGTGTGTTTAGTTCACGTGCTCCTGATGTCATTTCTACACATCGGTGAACTCACCTGGAAGTTTATGATGGCACTTCTGTGAACTCTTTAGAGAGGCTGACTTAATTTCTTGTCAGTCATCACTCGTGTTTTCACATCTCCAAAGTGAGAAAATAATAGACATTTGATGGTTCGGAAATCAAAGTGCTCTAAGTGTGTCATAATCAAATGTAATTGGTGTGAGGTTAGTGGTCAAGGGGAAATAACCGAATTAATTATAGAGAGGAGTGAATAAATATAACATGTGAAGTACGTCAGTTGTAGATAAGGACGGTGTTTTTTGATGACGTCATTTTAAGCAAGAGGGAACTATTGAACAACAGGAAGGCGTAGATAAACAGTAGTATGCTAGTAGATAGAATATCACTGGTGTTATGGTGAATGGGCTATAGATAATCAGATATATACTACTGATATTAAAATGTAAAGATAATGTGCTATCGATGAAGATTAACACCCCGTTTTCAACGTGGGGGTGAGAACTATTTATTTGTCTACGTCACTTAACCGTTAAGGCGTATTGATAATATAGGCAGCCGAGAGAGCAGCTGACCGGGGGACTTCACTCCGTGCATAGCCTTCCCTGTGTGTAGGAGTCAGTTGCATCCTACTTGAGTGGATGATTGTAATATTTACCAATACAACATGACTAGATGTTGATCTTGTCATTTATATTCATAAGCTTGACATGACACCGCTTTGATATATTGTTTCTGGCCTTAGTGCCAGACCAATCGTAAGTAATCGAAGATAGAATCTCTTGATGACATCGACAGTGAATGAAACGTACGACATTTATCCGTTAGGAGAGTCTTGAAGGAACCCACCAGGAGTGAATGCAAAATTAAACTGCCATCTAGAGCTGCATCTAGAACTAATGTATGAAATGTATGAGTAACTGTGATTGAATTATCTGGGTGAGGCTGGGAAATGCCAGCCCATCCTAGAGCTAGATATATCTAGATATCTAGATCTCTGTACTTAACTGGGCCGACGTCACTTGTCGTTGACGGGCTCGTTCTCTACTAGAATTGTAGGCAGAATATCCCATATGACATTATGTATTCAGAGACTGTAATTGTCATCCAATAAGTAATCTAGTTTTTAGATATATATACCTAATAGATCTAGTTTAAGCAGATAATTAGTGAGTCCAGAGTTAAATGTTATTAGAGAAAGTATAGAGCTAGACTTAGAAGGAAGTATTATTAATTATGGATGTGATGCCACAGATGTTTATCCTTATTAATTAATTAGATCTAGTCGAGATTGTTAGTGTCTTTATTATAAATAAATGTGACCCTGCAGGTCTGATGAATTGAACTTTAATCAGATTGTCTTTTAGTATTTGGAATGGTATGAAAGTTAGGTCTTAGATGGAATAAATAATAAATCATAAAACTCTCGATTATAAAAAAATGCAGTCGAACCAATACCCCATCAACACAACATTATGATTCCAGGGAATCCATAACAACTGGGTCATAACAACTGGAGAGGGACCCCCTAAAGAACCTTTATTATCTTACCATAACTTAACATTTAGATAGGGACATTCTTAAAGAATTTAAGGTAGTAAGGAGACAGCTATTATTGAGAGAAGAAATAATATAATATGATGATATAGATCTAGATCTAGAAACATATCAATGATATACATTGTATATTAATATAAATTTCTTGTTTGAATTTCATATGATGTTCTGTCGATCCCATTGACCCGACGATCACGGCGAGGGACAACATCCACCATAGATCTAGACTCTACCTGTGACAGAAAACGAGACTTTTGGACTTGGGAATGCGAGCTATGGATTGAGGAAACCAACATCTAAATTCCTCAAAAAGTTAAGTGAACCATCCGAGTGCCATTTTTGGGGAGGTTGAAGTGTTTTCCGGCCTCATTATTTCCAGGCTTTTTCTCTTTTTGCATGTTCACTTTAGTTTAGCGGGAGGTTGGATGGGATCATAGTTTAGCATTTCTTCTTTGCCATTTCGAATGATATTAGAGTGCATTGGTGGCTATTGATAACTCGGGGGGATTTGCTTCACTGTGAATAGTTCTATAGGGATCCGTTTATTCGTATAGATTGTGGCGTTTCTCTTGCTTCCTCACATTTTTTTAGGAAGATGTCTCTCCTGTCTTCTTCTTAATACTATCTTGTAAATAAGTTAGGACTTGTAGGGTCTGTTATCGTTCGTCTTGCTTGTGAGTCTAGCGTCCTGTTTAGTGTAATTTTTTTTTTTTCTTTCCTTCCTTATAAACTTTAAACTATTATATTGACATTGCTATGTTTACAATATATGCCTGAGGTGTTTCACGTGTTAAAACCACGTTGAATTATAATCTGGTGTTAATAAGTGAGAGAGAGATATAATTTTGTCACGTGTTAATATCACGTTGAGATATATAGAGAGAGAATATTTTGCAGTGGTAACAGAGGACACTGCGTGTTCGCGTATTGAGATTTTTGACAGTAATAACAGAGGACACTGGTTCGTCGCGTTGAGAGAGACATAAATTTTGAGAGTGGTAACTTAAGACACTGATTTGTCGCATTGAAATAAAATTTTTGCAGTGGAAGTGACACTGCCTGCAATTTACAGAGAGAGATAGAACGTTCTTTTCGCGAAGCAGTGGTAACATAGGACAATGGATTAATATTGAGATAGGGTGACTGTTATAGATAATATAATTGATACCGCGGTATACGTAACAGTCGGTAAAAACTTACTAATTGTGCACACACTAGCGTGCCAGTGTTTTTGATTCTATACGAATCTATACGAGTAACAGATTTTAATTAACATTATGGCCGATTTCATTAAATACATTGAATCTGCCAAGGCCCTGGGTATACCAGAGTCAATATTTTAAAGAAAAATGGTGTTTTGGGGTTTTTTGTTTTTTGCTGCTATGGTTCAAAGTAAATTTAATGTGATTTACATTAAATTGTATTGTTTTGTCTTAATATTTAAGGCCCTTCGATTTTCAACATTTTGCAACATTAAGGTAGTATTGGATGTCTACTTAACGACAGGGAGCAAATTCCTGAATAGGTCAACTTTGTCACGAGTGGAGTGAGCGATAGTTAATAATTACGGGGGGAAAGGAGGAGAGTAAAATTAACGCACGTAGACAAGTAAGTTAAAGCGTGCATGTTGTGAGTGGTGGGGGGTCTGAATGAGGCGAAAGCGCTGTATTACTATCACTGCAAGTTAGAAGGTCCTACTGAACGGACGCTAGTAAGAGCCCAGCGGGCGAACATAAGGGGAGCAGTCGGAAGACGGATGAGAGTGTTTTTCCAGTGATGACTGGTAGGTAGAACGTTGATTGATAATTATGATTGATGTATTATATTATATTCGTCTATTACCATGATGTAAATAAGTATATGTGAGGAATGTGGAAGTCCTTGATATTGGATATAGCAATGTGCGCCATGAGCGATAGATGAAAGTGAGTTCATGGATTTGTAGCACGAGTGAGTATTGTGTACTCCGATGGAGGTGTGTTACCGTAAGATGTTTGGTGAGTGAAATGTGAACTATTGTGTGTACGCTTCATGGGTTGTAAGGAGAGGTGGAGTGAATAGAAATGGTAGGGTATTATACCAATGTAATGTTATTCTTGTAGGTGTCGGGGACGGGCTAAAGAGCCGCCTCGGTGAGCACAGGGGATAGGCCAGCATAGGGCCGGAGGCCACACATAGGCCAGAAGTGAGGCTGTCGGTGCAGGACAGTAGAGGCACATAAAGTCGTGGCAGTCAGGCCACGGACAGGGACGTAGATATGAGCGTGAATGTGATAATGTACTATTGCCATGTTGATGGGCTATTGAAATGATAATGTGCTATTGCCATGTTGATGGGCTATTGAAATGATAATGTGCTATTGCCCTGCTGAGGTGCTAGTGGAATGCTAAGGTGTATGACAATAGGAAGGTGATATTGAGAGACTGCGGTGCCAGTGAATTATTAATGTGCTATTAAGACCCTGAGGGGAGAGGCTGAGGCCGAAGTGCCTTTAGGAAGTAACTACCGGGTTGTGGATCCGAGGAAGAGTGCATGTGAGAATAAGGCCGTTGTACGGCAGTTAATTTCAATAATATAATGTATGTAATTGCGCTATTATCTGTATGATTATGTTTAAATAAATGTGTGAGTCTGATGGGTTGTTCTGTTAAGTGTTAAACTTGTTTGTTCGTGATTGTTGTCCTGTCATAAATTATTACATCTCCCAGTCTGGGATTTGTGACAAACTTAACCATTTGGTATGTTTTTATTCTTAGTTCCTGCATTGTCTCCAGGGCACTGAGGAAAGACAATAAAAGTGCATTCATCTTTTTGGCTTCTCCACATGCAGTGACAACTCTTGTGCTAGTCTCGATTGCTCTTTGTTGACGACACTCGTCGAACTTAACACAAAATTTGGTGATATTAAAATTGTATTGAGTGAGCCTTGTACATTGATCCATCTAAAAGTGGTTTTGGATTGATTTTCATGACAGAGAAAAAAGAGATTGGGGGGGGGGAGAGGGCTACGGCTGCCAAAACGTAAGGGGGAGAAAGTAAGGTAATAAAATAAGTGTTCATATACTTGCCAGGGGGGACAACTTTCCAAGGACAACTGATTTTACCGTTAACTCTTTCAGGACGTCAGTGTTAGGGACTTCGGTCAAGACTGACGTAATTAATTTTTTCCTACTGTGGGAAAAAACAGTATCGTTCAGAAAAACGCTTTACAGAAAAAAAAAAGTATTCATGGTAAAGTAAAATGTTATAAATCAAATAAAAGAGAATTGAATGTAGGATACAATATAAATCGGCGATACGCGCAAACGCATTTTTCACTGGCACCGATAAATCGGGGATACGTCCAGAAAGAGTTAAAATTTCTCCTTTATCTCTACGTGCACATAGCTGAACTTCAAAAATCCACATCATATTGAGACACGGTTGAAATATGACAAGACAAAAGTTGTATGTTAGCAAAATATGGCACAGAAGGAAAAAAACATTTTTTTAATAAATTAAAAACAACAATAATAATAAAATAAAATAAAATGAAATGATATAAAATAGAAATAAAAATAATTATTCATGAAAATCAAATTCACATTCTGTACAAGCTTTCACTTCCTGACGTCGGCGTCGGGTTAAACAAATATATAAACAACAACAAAAAAAAATGTGCAAAATAAAATCTAAAGCCCTTCTGCAACCCCATAGCTTCTCTCTCTCTCTCTCTCTCTCTCTCTCTCTCTCTCTCTCTCTCTCTCTCTCTCTCTCTCTCTCTCTCTCTCTCTCTCTCTCTCTCTCTCTCTCTTGCTCTCTCTTCTCTCTCCCGTTCTTTCTCTCTTTCTCTCTCTCTCTCTCTTTCATTCTCTCTCTCTCTTTCTCTATCTCTCTCACTCGTTCTTTCTCTTTCTCTCTGTTTAATTTGTTCATTTTTACAATTATCGACCGCCTGTTACACAACACATATTTCCACATTACAAAAATTAATGCCCCGCTTAGCAAAGAGAACGTATAATCTTCGATATTTTACTCTCTGTAATGAGCTCCATTGAGTCCCTTTGAATTGACCGTCTAGGCTTACAATAAACTAAACTTGAACTTGTTGTACCAGGAGTAATCCGTGGTGAGATAACAGAAACAGATATTGTGATTACAATGAAATATTTATTATGTTGAAATGATCTGGTAGGGAAAGGCCCACTGATGCAAAGACCGATTGCTTTATCCATGTGAATTTGGTGTTGAATGGAGAATGCTTTGTGCTGTTGATTACAATTGTTGTTTTCATGATGTCCTTGGTGAGGCTGGTGACGCTGCTGCTCTTAATGATGTTGTTGACGGTGGTGATGGTGATGTCGGGGATATTGATATTGATAGTGATGGTGGTCATGACGATGACGTTGGTGATTATTGGTGTTGCTGTTGGTGGTGGTGGTAGTGGTGTTAGAATTGTCGTTATATCAGTAGTGGTGTTGATGTTGTTGTTGTTGTTGATGTTGTTGGTGGTGGTAGCGGTGTGGGTGTCGTTGTTGTTGTTATTGTTTTTGTTGGTGGTGATGGTAGTATCGGTGATGGTGGTGGTGGTGTTGCTGTTGTTGGTAGTGGTGGTGTTGGTTTGGTGATGGTGATGGTAGTGGTGGTGGTGGTGTTGTTGTTGTTGGTAGTGGTGGTGTTGGTTTGGTGATGGTGATGGTAGTGGTGGTGGTGGTGTTGTTGTTGTTGGTAGTGGTGGTGTTGGTTTGGTGATGGTGATGGTAGTGGTGGTGGTGGTGTTGATGGTGGTATTGGTGTTGATGATAGCAGTGTTGTTGCTGGGTGGAGTTGGTGTTGGTGTTGCTGATGGTAGTGGTGTTAATGGTGATGGCAGTGATGTTGACTATGGTGTTGATTTAGTGATGTTGGTGTTGTTGTTGGTGGTGGTACTCGTGTTGTTGGTATTGTCGTCGTTGTTCTTGTTTTTGTTGATGTTGTTATCGATGGTGATGCTGGTGCTGGTAGTGAGGATGGTGGTGGTGGTGGTGGTGGTGGTGGTGGTGTCCGTTGTTGTTGTTTTAAAGTTTCAGGTGATGAAAGAGTAGTAGGATCACTAAGTGATGGTCTTGTTTACAGGGTAAAATCCCTGAAGCAGATTCAGTGATCGGTCAGATCAGTTATGCGTGCATCCTCTAACACGTACAGCTCTCTGATGAAAAGTGCTATACGGCCAAACATGAAAGTGATCAGATTTATGCTTGTAATGGATTTGATAAACGCATGGTATATTTACTTACTGGTTTTCATCCATGACTGTACCCCCGTCTTTTCTTTCCCGACATGTGCCGTTTCCTAGGAACTGCCATTCAATCATCGACCTCTGTCACGGAGAAGATCGAACTTCATGTCTGGGTGGAGCTCTCAGTGTCTCCTCAAAAGAAAGAGTGGAGGATGATCGACACGGGGGGGGGGGGGGGGGCAAGGGGGGGAGGGGACGTGAAGGGAAGTTCTATCGTTAAAGAACACCTTTATAAAGACAATGCCATACAATTTCAAGAGATACCTTATCAATGACATCCTACTACATTTTTTTTCACTGCTTTCCTCATTTTCCCGCAAACCTCCCATCCGTCGCTTTCCAATTCCCCGATTCATTGTTGTTGTCGATTCTTTATTTTGGCACTGGTCAATGAACGGGAATAGTTATATTAAAAAAAGGGCAAATTTGAGACAACTTCACAATGATCAGCTCCCCACGAAATCAATTTGCAAAGTCTCAAAAACCAGACAAATTGATCCCAGTTGAGCAAAGCTAGAGGAAAAGACTATGTAACAGGAAAAAAAAATAATCCTCCCCAGCGGGGAATCAAACCCTGGCACCCCACGTCACAGGCGAGGACATTTACCACTATGCTACCAGAGACTCAGTGTCGGATACTTTACTATAAAAACATTTGATATCACCGGGGACATGTTTTGTTACCTCAAAAAAAAAACAAAAAAACATGGCGTATCAGTCGGATCGGATCGTATTTCGAATATTCGAAAACTTTACAATGGCGTGTTTCAGTTAACGTAATTATCACCAAGCACTACACCGAATCTTAAGACATTTACTAATGAAAGGGCCAAATTTTTTAGCCAGCTATTTGTCCTTGACAACAGATTATTTGTTGTTTTTGCTGTTGCTTTTTTTTTCTTTTTTGTGTGGATGTCACAGTCGTTTAACATGGCAACATTATTTCAGATTCTCGTAAAGAATTGAATTAACTGTGAGTTTTTCTCAAAGATCCAAAAACAGTACTTTTCTTGTGTCTTGCGCCAGAGTGTATTTGGAGAGACTACTCTGATGTCTCGTCCATACAGTATTCGATGAGAGTTAACGGGCTTTGGGTGCGATAGAATTACTGATCTACGACAACTATCGGAGATGATAAACTTGGCTCTCTTGGCATGTAGATCATGTTGGTTTGCAGCCATTTCGTTTAATCCAGATTATATTGTCACTTTCTCGTGGACATTCAAAACCAAACACTATCTAGGCTGATAACGAATGTCTGTGGTTTATCACTGGATCCTGGCTCACACACCACGTAATAATTGCATGTTCTACGATATTTTGTGCTGCTAGATGAGTTGTATACGTTTCTACAAGTTGAACACATCCTGCTTCCATAGCGTGCAAGAGTTGAATGAAGAGCGCCTCAGCCTAGTACTTTTGATTAGTTTTCAAGGACGGAAATTGTCTTTGTAAGAGGACTGTTTTTGAACTTCGGGACCACAGTGTAAGTTATTGCGGAGAAATTGCTTGTGTTGTAATAATATTGTTGATTATAATTGATATAATTATAGATAATTATGCATACTTAAATAGCTCTTCAGTTATCAAATTTACGTCTTTAGGATGAACAACTGGGATATTTTAATTTATTTTTATTTTTATAAAATCAATAAAATAAAATTGCCATCATTGATCGATCCGTTTGACATTGGGAATTGTAAATAGAAAATAAAAAAAATAAAAACATGTTGCCGAACATACTCCTCTTGTAGGCTTTTGTGGTCGGTTGTAGGCTTTTGTTGTCTGCTATGATTGTCAGACGAAAGTGAATGTGTTTGTTTGTCAAAGTTGGGGTGACCATTAAATAATGGTCGGAAATGGACTGTAACAATGGACGCAAATTAAATATTGGAAATGGACGGCAATTCCTCTCGGTTATAGATCGATTACATAAAAGTTATGCTTAACGGCTACTGCTGTGTAGATTTCCAATGGGCTTTAAAAAAAAACAAAAAAAAACGTAAGTTTACTTTAACGTTCAAGGTATATTTGACTAGGAGAGCTGGAATGTGTAAACCTGAACTGCCTACCAGAGAGACAGTCCTCTGTGTTTTAGACATTAGAAAGGGACAAAGCGACATACGCGACCAACCCGTGCTGATGGAGCCACAGCCTGATTATGCGAATGCCATATCTCAGTACTAACATTGCAACAATAAGTTCTAGGACGAGAATTAAGATACATCGTAACATGACAGGTTTGGAACCCATATCTCTCATAGCTCACTGCCCACAGTGGTTCTGTAGCCATTTCACATTTAGTATATTTACAATACTTCAGAAATTTGGCACATTTCTACAGAGTCAGATAAGCATTATTTTTGTTGGGACATGTTAAAAGGAGTTCAGTTGTACATTATGTAATATTCTCTGTCTACCAACTGTTTTTTTTTTTTGTTTCTCTTGTTAAATTCGCATCTCACCTTTCGCCTAGGCAGTGTCCATCCACTACTGGATGTAGCCCACTGACAATGACTTCCATTCCTTTCTGTCTGATGTCTTCCTCATCCATGTTGTCCCCCCCCCCCACCCCCTCTCTCTTTTTAATATCATCCTGCCATCTTCTTCCTGGTCATCCACGTGCTCTTTTTCCTGTCCATTGTTTACATTCAGTGCAGCGTTTCCTCCATCTTTTGTCGTTCATCCTTCCCATACGTCCGGCCCAATTCCTGCTTTGTTGTAGCATGAATTTTACAATGCCCGTTAGCTTTGTTAAATAATTTAGAAAAAATTGATGTTTTGTGTGAAATGCTACTTGCTAGCCAATTCAAACTCGATGTTAAGCGTAACAGTTAATAAAAATGGCAGAAGAAGATTTAGTTCTCCACACAAACTAAACCTAGAGAAATGTGATGAGACTTTACTTCTCCACAGATTAACCAATGGACCAAGGTGAAAACTGTCGCAAATAACTCTTTTGAAAATCAACTCTCCAGTTTACCATTCTTGAGATGGATCTAATATCGATGACACGGGATCAAGTTATGAGAATCTATCATTGTGATAACCTATAACGTGTCCAGGATGAAATTCATATCAATGTGAAAATATTTTCAGTTGAAACAGATACTCTGGGACCTGCTGTCACACATTCAAGCTATGACCTTTTTTATTTTCTCGTCTCCTTTGAAAAACAAAACAAAACAAAAGCTGAAAAAGATTCTTTGAAATTGTGAATTTCGATTAATGCTGTCAATATCAACGAGTTCAAGTACAGGATGAACGATCCGTGTCAATTATAAATATATTGAACAATATCGACTATTTCTTTAATAAAATGTTTAAGACGCATATTGATTCTCATGGTGTTCATAACTTCAGCCAAACCAATTGGTGATTGACTAAATTAAGCGCAGTGCGCCGGACTCAAGATTTTACCACTGCAGCTAGATCAAATCAGAGCGATTTGCAAAACTTAGCCGTGAACTCCAAAACAATAACCCAACCTGCGCACATGCCGTTTTCTAGTTAATCCATTAAAGAAAAAATAGTTTCCATGGACGAATAAAATACAATATAAAAATGCTAAGTAACGGCAATCTTAGAAGTTGAACGGCGCCTTTCTTATTCCAGACTTCATAGTGTGTAACATTCTTAGCTTTTCCTGTGCGTGTTTTGTATAACCCGAGACACATGATAATTAATAATAATAATAATAATAATAAGAGCATTTATATAGCGCCTTTCGCCGAGGCCTCAAGGCGCTTAATTGGGCAACATTTTTCGGTGCAGCATTAAATTGCCACGCTGTAGGTATTAAGAATGTTGTTGCAAGTACCTAAGTCCCCCTATATTTTTTGCGCTTGGGGTACGTACTTTAAAGCCTTTTGTGACTCCAGAGCTAGAGAGTTCCTCCTGAAATAGTCCTAACAACAGCCTTAATTAATTATGATTAATCATTCTTCAAATTTTCTTTGTTTTACTCCTGTTTATTGGCTGAAAGGGTTAAGGGTAGGATTTGGGATTCCATAATATCTAGGGTTGAGGATAGATACCTACACGTACGCCCCCCCCCCCCCCCGCCTAGGGCAGACGTAAGTGGAAAAACAAAAAAACAAATTCGAGGTGCCGGGGTTGGGTAGAGTTGCTGAGTTGGGGAAGTGGTGTGTTTAGGCCAATCCAATGATTAAATTGCCAACAAGAGGAGAATTTTCAGTCACACTGTCAGTAGTACAGAATCAAACACGGCTCAGGCGTGAGCAATCTTCGCTTTATTACATCAACTAATTTGCGGTGAGCACCCCTGGAAGACACCAGAGAGTATATAGAGAGGGTTCACTACTGGTTGATTTGCACTGCGAGACACGGGAGGCTCTGCGAAACCACTGTTAGGATGGGGTGGACAGTAGGTCGCTGCGGTAAACAATATCCGTGTGTGCATTTCCACGAGGCGTAGGAGCTTACAAACGGTTTTAAACAGTTTCAATCGGCCCAAAAATATGAACAAACCAAAATAAAGAAATATGCATACTATCATTGGTGAAGAAGGTCTCTTTCAATTCTTAAATTTCTTGTTTACCGCAGCGACCTAGTTTCGCGATTTGGCGGAAGTGAGACCTCTCTATACCCCTATACTCTCTGGAGACACCAAGTAATACTAGTTCACTTGATAGTCTCCCTTACCTGGCCAGACTTGTGTCCAGGCATAAAACAGTGGCATAACTGCACTTTAATTGTTTTTTTTTCTTTTTTGGTTTTTTTTTTTTTTTTTAGAAAGTCGAGTTTCATTTGTTGTTGTTGTTTTCTGTGGCTTAAAAAGTAGGCTAAGAGAAAAGATACGAAACACTTTGTATATTATGTCTTGGGGGAAATTAGTTCTTTATTTGAAAGATTCTAAGGTTGTGTACCCATTCATACTCTTATCACAGTTTTGGACAGAAGTTGAGTTAGATCAATTTTGTATTCATTTCCACGTTATTTCCCTTCGATTACCTGTCGGTTATTGCCTGGTCCTTTTTTGCTCAGGCAGGAATTTAGTTTCAAGTTGTTGACTCTGTATGACAGAACAGGAGATAGCACCAAAAGAAAGGAAACGGCAGAATAGATACATGTAGTCCTTTCATTCAGAGACCACGTGGGAGACAGTGATAATTGGAAAGTGGCTCCCTATAGACTGTCATAGCAATGAGGTATGGCAAAAAACGAGTGGAATCAACCGCGAAGCGCTCTCGTGTTTTTGAGCGGCATCAGGTCCGGTCACTGTCGAAGTTTTCGCTGAAACAAAATGGACACCAGTTGAAGGTTGTCAGGTTTATTAGCGCGAGGCGGGAGGTTTGCTGTAATATTGACTGATGGTAAGTGGCCGTTGATGTGATGCTGGCGTTCAGTGTGGTAGTAGCAGTTGCTGTTGTTTGTGCAGTGCCTCCTTCCCATTGAAGACATTTGAACTGGTAAGACGGTTTTTGATTTTCGACACCTGTTAGTTAATTAGTTAGTTAGTTAGTTATTCAGTTAGTTAGTTAGTTATTCAGTTAGTGAGTTAATTAGTTAGTTAGTAATTTAGTTTGTTTGTTTGTTTGTTTGCTTGTTTGACAGTTAGTTGGTGAGTTAGATAGTTAGTTAATTAGGTAGTTAGTTCGTTCGTTCGTTGGTTCGTTCGTTCGTTCGTTCGTTAGTTAGTAAGTAAATTGCTGATAGCATAATTAGCTATGGTAAATTACTTTATTTACTTACCTATTGAGTTAGTTATTCAATTTATTTAAATATCTATTTATTTATTATTTTATTTATTTTTGAGTCATCCCAGTACAACTATTTCCTATTCTATGAGCTATAAGCTGTGTAGTTAATGATGACGTAAGCCTCTGTGCAGCCAAGAGTTGAAACAATTATGTATTTATTAACTCGTTCCAAATTTGTTGCATTTGATTCTCATTATCCTGCAGTATGAACTTTTCTACCCATTTGTTAACATACAATTACTTACTAGGTCTGCACACTGTCTGGGGGAGTGGGGGGGGGGGGGCGCTGGACCATCACCTGACCACCAACAAGTGGTCTGCATTATTTTCTTTTGATGTTGTATAGAAATACAAAAGATTCACGGCCATACAAAGGTGAAACAGCAAAGAAGTCACTTTAAACATAGAGAGGATTTGGTATGATCTCTGGTGTAACACTAAGCTACTGAAGATGTTGTTGTAACACTAAGCTACTGAAGATGTTGGTGTAACACTAAGCTACTGAAGATGTTGGTGTAACACTAAGCTACTGAAGATGTTGGTGTAACACTAAGCTACTGAAGATGTTGGCGTAACACTAAGCTACTGAAGATGTTGGCGTAACACTAAGCTACTGAAGATGTTGGTGTAACACTAAGCTACTGAAGATGTTGGTGTAACACTGAAGATGTTGTTGTTTTTGTTGTTGTTTTTTGTTGTTGTTGTTGTTTTTTGTTTCCCTGTGCAATGGGGTTTTAATTACCAATAGAAATGCACACAAAACAAAAGCTCGTAAATGTGTAAAGTGACCAAAGTGGCTATATACAGAGGCGTATTGTGTTGGAGAGAGGCCCATGACCCCCCCCCCCCCATTCTAAAAAAAAATTCACCACCTCACATATATAACGAGGGGGGGGGGGAGTGGTGTTGCATGCTGTCAATGAAGTTAAAATACCCAAACCGATTACATTATTATCATTCATAGTATTATTATTATTATTATTATTATTATATTATTGTTATTATTATGCCAGTTTGTTTACTTTTTGGTACAGTTAATACGTCTAAATATTTTCCTCTTGAAATCTGACTTTGGGTATGTAGTTATATATTTAATATTCAAAGCCGTTTGCTCGTCCCAGCCGAGGGAGAGAGGGCGTGAAAATAAATGATGATCCACGCCAGGTATCGGTTGCCAGTTTTCTGTAAGAGTAGCGGTACATGCCCGTGTCTAGAGCATTTTCTGATTGACGGATATCAAGCTAAAAGTTACAGCGAATCAAATTTTGTGGTGGAAAAAGAGAGGAAGGAAAAGAAATAAAATCGAAATGTTGAAAATTTCCCTGTTTGTGCAAGTCAGATCAATAAATTCTGCTTTATAAAATGAATAATTTTGAGATACGAGATATTCAACATTGAACTATCACCACTTCCAGAGTAGCCTCGCAATGAGTGAGAGCTGTGAACTACGTCATGAGAAAAGCGTTGTTCAATTTCTTTAAAAGATCCTTTCACGAGTCTCGCCTTGAGGCGTGTCGGGGGCAAATGTTATTATTTTCTTTCTGAGTGGACGAAATATTGAAATTTGTGTCGATTATTCTCCAGTAAATTTCGTTTCAAAAGCGCAGTTTACAGTTCTGTCCTGTTGAATTTTAACGACATTCTCTGTGAGCTATTGAGTTGTTCTTGTGAAAATCAGGTGGGCCGGGCGGAGAAAAAGAGGTGGAGGTGAGTTTAGTGCTAACGTATCTAACATTGATATCATTTCTTTTTTTTTTTTTAAGTTTTCACGACCGGAAAACGATTTTTCTTCTTCCGTCTTTGCGTCATTTTTAATAAACACTTGCCTGAATCTTTTCTCAAGCCATACAAACGTCAGCGAGATCCAAGTGAGTTTGTGTCTGATATCCGCATTTGACATTTGGTTCGAGAGAGACTAAAGCTGTGGTAGACGAAGTAAATATTTGTCTTTTTGTTCTTTATCAAACGTCATTACATAGAAACTAATGGATTTGAATATTTTCACCTAAACACTACTGTAAGTGCAGGCTTAAAGTCCCAGCTCCAGGTTTTCGAAAATCAACATATTTCATCTGCTTTTAATGCAGTATTGGAAAATCGTCATTGGTTCTTCCATATTTAAGTGATGGACATGCATAGGAGTTCAAAAACAACAGCTTTAAAAGGAACATTTTGACTTGAGCCATCATTTAGGAGCTGATGGGACCATAACTTTTTGTTTCAATGTAGAGCATTTTGCCCATAGAAAGCCAACTTTAGGGGCAAATGACTATTGCATCTACGTTTCTGGTAGTCTTGGATTTTCTAAGGAATATTTACCATGACTCACCCCTTTTATTAAGATATTACAACATTAGAACTAACAGCGATTGAAGATGTGTCAAACTTTAATGCTTTTTGTCACAGCAATGGTAGTGGCACTTATTCAGTTTATGTATACATGTATATATTCACCTGTCCTGGTATAAGCATTATGAAAGATGTACGAGCGGCTGCTGGCTGCCGATCAGTAGAGTGTTTGGGACATACTATTACACTGACACATCTGAGGACCCTAACACAAGACAATGTGTCGTATCGGGCCGCTCCCGGGCAGCCATGTTTCTTTGACGATAATTTTAAAGGCTTACTAACAAATAATTTAAATTTCAAAACTCTCTTTCCTTACATGATAACGTATTATAGCATGGGGATTTCGTGCCACAGAAAGTGACAATAGCAAAGTTAACAATAAAGCCATCAAGAAAACATGCAACATGACATACACGGCATTTTCAGTTTTGACCACCTGTACTCATAATGTTTATGTAGAAACATTCATAGTCATCTTAAGTAACAGACACCATTCCCTGGTTCAGCACATTTCTAAATCAGCCAGGAGCAACAGAATATACAATGTAATGCACATCAACACAGCCAGAAAGATGCAGAGGGTCCTTTTTGCCCGCTGCAATTCATCCCAACAAGACATTATGATAGCTAAATTTGTGCCATATTTTACAAAAGACCCATGCCACGTTACTTTATGCAATAAGCCAGTTATTGAGTTATGATGACATGTATCTAATGTTGTGTTAGAGGTGTGTACCATGTCTGTGCTCTTAAGCCCTGCCTGAAAGTGAAGTTCCTTCATGCGATAATACAATGATTCTTATTTGTTCTTATGCAAAATGATAAATGTCAGATATGTCAGATAAGTCATTCGTGGAATAGTTTTTAAGGGTACATAACACTCTTTGTAGAACATGTATGATAAAAAACAGTGTGTGTGTGTGTGTGTGTTATGTTCGCCGCAGATGGTTTTAAGTGGGAATTGGTTTCCTGGTAAATTAGTGTCATTAACTGGTCTACTGTAGCACAAAGTCCTCATGAATGAGATTAAATGAGATTAACAAGGACAAATGTCAAATCCCACCGCGACTATGAAAGACTGTGTTTCACTCTCTTGTGTTCTGTTTCATGGATCATTGGTTGTAGAATGTTCCATTTCGTTTTGTTGTCATTCAGACATAAAACTCTGTAAGTTGGTTTTCTGGCTTTCTTGTTTCATTAAATATTTCCTGACGTCTACTCTATAATTCTCCTGGTCGGATAAACACGAATAAATAAATGATCAATGGTTGACAACACTTTTGTTTTGCCTCTCAAATTATCCGTATAATTAACAAAAAAGACTAAAATTCTCGATTTGAGGAAACAGAGGCGTCGCCAAATTCATGTGGCCAACTCATTCATTATACAGTAAACTGAACTGGCGCAGCGATTCAGTGACGGAAGGCTTAAAGATGGGAGCGAAATATCACACGTTCCAATCCCTGTTTGGTGAGAACCGACGTCACCAAGTTTTCCGGGTTACGAAGGGCATTTACTTCTCTGCAGCCTGATGGTTCGAGAAAGTGTGACCTGAATAATGTTAAGCTTTAGCCTGGTTGGCGATACTTACTAGTAGGGAATGGCACAGTATTGATGAACCGTGCCAATTACTGGACATTTTAACGGGCTCCGTGAAGTCCTTCATTCTGAATGGAACCAGGATTCAAAGTCCGAACTGCCAAAGTGAATACAAATTAATTATTTTGAGCAATGCCCTGAGCTGATCTTCATGTCGAACATATTTTTGAAGGTTTTTAAACTGCACCAGAATGTGATTGTTGTCATTTTTATTTCAGGTCTTTTCATCTTTTCAAAGACGCTTTGTAATTATTGAATCACTATGACTGTGTGTTTATCTTATTTTTCAAAGATAATTATTTTCTTAGTGATGAAACTGAAAGTCTCCTTGAATGACCATGTAGCGATAACCAAAGAGAACTCCCATCGAGACACCTCCTCCTAATCGTAGATTCCTGTGGCCGTAATCAATGCGTAAACTAAAGTAAATACGTTGACTGGTGTTAACACAAGAAATGAATACAATTTCTTGTGTTAACACCAGTCAACGTATTTACTTTAGTTTACGCATTGATTATGAATACGGCCACTGGCCTCAGCCACGCCAACGTATCTATGTGAGGTTGACCTACAAATTTCAAGCAGGACATTCAACTTTGGTTTCATATTACTTTTTTTACGTCGTATTTCTTACGAGTGTTCTATCATGCGATAAGGTAGAGCGATCAGTTACTGAGATCTTTCAGTACGAAACTCTAGACCGCCATAGTTTGTGTTGAACTACATTTAATTGTGCAGGGGTCGCAGGAAGTCTCTTCAATGTACGGCGTAGTTTTAAGGTTAAATATCAAGAGGTAATTACTTTCAGCTTGCACAATTTCAATGTGCGGGTGGCAGTTAGCTTTAAAACGACGCAGCGCATTGAAGCGATTTCCTGTGTCACAAATATTTATGTTACCCTATATTTTATGGGATTTTTCGTGTGAAGAGAGTAGGGGAACCAGTGAACAAGCATACTGCAATGATTAAGACAATGTGTTGGTTTCCGCTGTGGGAGTATGTTCAAGTTTTTTTTTCTGAATGACTCAAATGACGGGGGGAAAGCCATTTCTCGGTTAGTGCGCGGCCAAGTTTATTTTCTGTTGTAAATAATATATCAAGCGTAGAAACCCTCGTGAGAAGCAATCAGTCAATCATTAACCCATTAGTGGATCTAACTAGGGCCCTTTGATAGTGAAAATGTCAATGAAGCATTGCGAATGGTGGGCCTTGGATAATGTTACCTTTTACCTCAACTGTTTACCAATAAAGTGACAAAGGGCGCTGATCAATATTTGGGCAACCCCATCATCTTTTTGATTTGGCGCTGCCCAGGATTTGAACAGATGACGATCTAGACTCATTCATTAATGCTTAAAAAGTGGCCTTAGTTAGATCCAAATTACTTTGATCTTGCATGTTCTTTTTTGGGGTGTTGCCCAACACTGTCATGTTAGTATAAACAAAATTAGTGGCGGGAGTAATCCATTGCGATGCAAATTTGGCATTTTTGTTTTAGGCCCAGGGTTACAAGCCGAATGACATTTGATACAAGTAAAGAAATAAGTTGCCTGAGAAATGCAGCAACTCTGTGTCTAGGTCTTTATTTTAGAGGTTCACTACCTTTGGCATTTAATAATAATAATAATAATGGATGGCATTTACATAGCGCATAGAAAAAATTCGGAGGCCCCGTGTGCACGTTGCGCACGTTAAAGATACCTCGGCAGTTGGAAATCGCAAAGAGCAGGCCGAACAGGCCGCTGCCCGGGCAAAATTAAATAAAATTCATCCCTACCATTCCCTTCCCCTCACTCCCTCATCTCCCCCCTTCCCCTCCCCCCCCCCCCCAAAAGCCGACCGGCGCTGCACTGTGGCGACGACGTGCCTGCTCCAGTTGTAACTGGGCTGCAATGGCACAAAGGCAAATTTCCCAAATGGGATTAAAGAATTATACAAATACAAATACAAAAATCCATTGCCATTAGAAATGCTCTGTGCGCTTTACAGAAGCTCTCTCACTCGTTCTTTCTTTCTCTCACCCTCTCTCTCTCTCACTCTCTCTACCTCTCTCTATCTCTCTCTGTCTCAGAGCAAATTATAACGCAGCTGTTAAGCGCAGTTCACAACTCACAACAGTTCACAACTCACAACTTGTATTCTAAAAAGTATTATAATAATATTTGAATATCTATTAAAACTTATTTAATAATGAATTATAAATTTTTGTTGGTGATATGGGGTGGGGATGGGGTGATATGGCTAAATTTTTAATCTATTAATTTTAATTTCAATTTTGCCCGGGTAGCGGCTGTACGGCCTGCTCTTTACGATTTCCAACTCAACTGCCAAGGTATCTTTAACGTGCGCAACGTGCACACGGGCCCTCCGAATTTTTCGTCCTTATCCGAGAAGACTAGGTACTCGATCCTACCCCCCCCCTCCCAGTAGGATCAGGGACACGAAGATATGAGAAAATCCCCAATTTCCAACATGCCTGCACTGCTCGGGTTTTGAACCCGGGACCCTTGGCATGAGAGTCGAGCACTTTGTCTCTAGACCACCTTCTCCCCCTCATTTACACCTCACTTTTTCTTGTTTTATTTTTCTTGTTGTGGTAGGGATTAATTTTTTAGAATTTTGCCCGGGCAGCGACCGTGTACGGCCTGCTCTTCGTGATTTCCAACTGCCAAGTTATTTTTAACGTGCACACGGGCCCTCCAAATTTTTCGTCCTTATCCGAGAAGAGGAGGTGCTCGATCCTACCTCACATAGGATCAGGGACAGGAAAATATGAGAAAAATCCCAAACTTCCAACATGCCTGGACCGACCGGGATTTGAACCCGGGACCCTTGGCATGAGAGGCGAGCACCTTGCCTCTAGGCCAGCATGTCTCCAATGCAACAAGTCTTCCAGATCTGAGCATCTAAAACGAGTTACTTTCCCCTTCGAGCAATTTTCAGCTGGATCGAGAAATACATGCACAGTGTTTGGTTATATCGTCACTTTTGACCATTTCCACCATTTGTCCTAATTTAGAGTCATGGAGCTCTATGTCAGTTATCTGCCGGAGAGCAAAATGAAGTAGTTATTAAGGGCTAGTACATTGTGTGATTACGATATGAAATGGAAAATACTATTACTTCCCTTTCTATTATTTATGTCATATCGGTTACCCTAATCTGCCAATGACCCCAGAACAAACAGTCTTGAATCATTTATTCACCGCTTGAAGGGAGAAAACAAACAGAATAATTAATTCACTATAATGTCTTTGTGTTCCATTAAGTCACGTGATTAGCCTGATTGTGCCAGCACTGAGGGGCCACAACTGATTATGTTTGAGAAAACACACACGGGAACCCACGCGACAAAGCTCGGGCACCAATAACATCATCACTGACCCGTGACATTCTGGTCTGATGGGCATGGGGGTGTCACTATCCCGAACTGTAGGACCAAAAACATCTCCCAGGGGACACAGGCGTGAATTACGCCAGATTTGACCAAACTCCTTCCTCATTCATTTGGTTGTTTTCCCCATTCCAAGTTCATTCGCATGAAGCATTTCTCATGTAAAATTCATAACACTGGGTGTACTCGGGGAAATGTTTCATTCACTAAAGTATTTGCATAGTTACAACTACATGTTTTATGTGTAACTTGTAACTGTATGTGAGTGTTCGTGGCAATTGTTATTGTTTTGTTGTGGTTTTTTTACTATTGTTATTAGTTATTGCCATTTAGCCGTTTTATCCACTAAGATCATCTTGAATGCCATAGGAAAATAACGCTTGTTTTACCCAAGTTTACTTGCTTTGGAATTTCCTGGGGACGGGATGCGGAATGGAGATGGTAGGGGTCGAAGCCTTTGTCAGATTCCCTGTATATCACTTGCCCATCCGTGATAGAGTAATATAACAATATGTGATATTTCCATTCAACTATCTGATTAGGTTTCTTATAGTTCCGCATGTAGATTAGACAATCATTTAGTCTGGCAAAGGCTTATTCTAGTTTGGGGAAGACTACGTTGTCAGGGCTGATATTTTGTCACCTCTTCGCCTTTACTTGTGTATTGGGTGCAAAAACATAACAATGACAACCTTGAATCTGTATTATAATTCTGTGTCGTGCGACTTTGATTAAGATAAGTTAGTAAGCAACATTTAAATTTGGGAGAACAACACTATTAACAATACTAGTACAACATAACTAGTTAATATTTTACTCTGAATTATTTCACTCTGCGACTGAAACTTGACTAGTGGGAATAGTATGGCCAGCATATAAATGATCATTTGATTCAGAATTTGAAAAAAAAAACAATTTCTTGTAGTCGCTATGGTGATATAATAAACAAATTGGAGGGAAAAAACGTTTTAATACGCATTAACCTTGTGGTTTCGGAAGGCAGGTGGGGACTGTTTATTACGACTGGTATCGCTTTACTGATATGAATTATACATGGCTAAGTGAATTTCCGTCATCCGTATCGATATTGTCTCATTCATTCTCCCCGTTACAGGAGATGGGTCACCTCAATTACTTGCCCTTTCCTTATTTTTTTCTGGAACTTTCCACGATTTCGTCTCTCGGGGGCCAACACATACTTTTAGATCTCATTGTTTTTAAAATGTTTGTTTTATGTTCTTTGAATAATGGATGGCCGGAGTGGTTGTTTTGGTTTACTTCGCAGTTCTAAACGGGGGAGGTGGAGAGGACTGAACTCTGGACGGCATTAATTGTTTACTAGCTGGAGTGCCCAGAATCTTGTGCCAGAATCTCAGAGACTGTCTCGTTTTCTGACCTGTGGGTCTAAACCGGTAGGGAGTGGCTACACTTTATGCTAGAATATTCTTGCAGTCTGTTAACTTTACCTGAAATTTGGAACTAACTCAGATTTTGTAGGTGTCTTCCTTGAACTGTCAAGCAGTTTTGACAATCTAGTAACACTTTATGGGTGCGGTTTAGGTACGAATGCTCGTTCAGCTTTTTTTTCATTAAAATTTGTTGAAAATGTTACTTTCGGGAGTTGAGGCTTTTTTTAACAGTTTTTTTTTGGGACACTCTTCGCCGAGTGAGAAGAGCGATCTTATCTCCACCAAACTTTCATTCACTTATGCAAAAAACACTTTATATCCCGAGTGACGTGCGCTGTTTTTACTGGACGTTCAACCGTGCTTCAATTTTACCAGCAAGAGTTATCTCTTGTGAATTATGTCAATATCATGCAGATATGATATTTGTAGAGAAGTAATGATATCTCAAAATGGGTATTTCATATCATGGGTATTTCATATCATGGGTATTTCATATCATGGGTATTTCATATCATGGGTATTTCATATCATGGGTATTTCATATCATGGGTATTTCATATCATGGGTTTGTGTTTAGGTATTTCATATCATGGGTTTGTGTTTAGGTATTTCATATCATGGGTTTGTGTTTAGGTATTTCATATCATGGGTTTGTGTTTAGGTATTTCATATCATGGGTTTGTGTTTAGGTATTTCATATCATGGGTTTGTGTTTAGGTATTTCATATCATGGGTTTGTGTTTAGGTATTTCATATCATGGGTTTGTGTTTAGGTATTTCATATCATGGGTTTGTGTTTAGGTATTTCATATCATGGGTTTGTGTTTAGGTATTTCATATCATGGGTTTGTGTTTAGGTATTTCATATCATGGGTTTGTGTTTAGGTATTTCATATCATGGGTTTGTGTTTAGGTATTTCATATCATGGGTTTGTGTTTAGGTATTTCATATCATGGGTTTGTGTTTAGGTATTTCATATCATGGGTTTGTGTTTAGGTATTTCATATCATGGGTTTGTGTTTAGGTATTTCATATCATGGGTTTGTGTTTAGGTATTTCATATCATGGGTTTGTGTTTAGGTATTTCATATCATGGGTTTGTGTTTAGGTATTTCATATCATGGGTTTGTGTTTAGGTATTTCATATCATGGGTTTGTGTTTAGGTATTTCATATCATGGGTTTGTGTTTAGGTATTTCATATCATGGGTTTGTGTTTAGGTATTTCATATCATGGGTTTGTGTTTAGGTATTTCATATCATGGGTTTGTGTTTAGGTATTTCATATCATGGGTTTGTGTTTAGGTATTTCATATCATGGGTTTGTGTTTAGGTATTTCATATCATGGGTTTGTGTTTAGGTATTTCATATCATGGGTTTGTGTTTAGGTATTTCATATCATGGGTTTGTGTTTAGGTATTTCATATCATGGGTTTGTGTTTAGGTATTTAGTTTAGGAGGTTTCGCTGCCCTTGACATTTACACCTGACTGTTTCTTCTTTGTTTGTTTCTTTTTCTTGTTCTTTTTTTCTAGGGTAGCTGGTTTTTGGTCTAGGATTTGGTTTTTTCTTTAGAATTTTGCCCGGGGAGCGGCGTTGTTTGGCCTCTCTTCTCGTCTTTCAGCTGCTAGGGTATCTTTGACCCGGGCAACGTGCACACGAGCCCTCCGTGTTTTTCGTCCTTATCCGAGAAGACTACGTACTCGATCCTACCTACCATAGGATCCGGGGGAAAAATATTCCAACATGTCTGCACCGACCGGGGATCGAACCCGGTGCATTCGGCATGACAGGCGACCACTTTGCCTCTAGACCCTGATATCCACTATCATGGATATCATTATGTGCTGGCAAATTTATGTAAAGGGCGTTGATCATTTGTGTGTGTTTGTGAACCAAAAACGTGCATGCTAATTAGCATAACAACACGACATCGTATTATTCTTATCTTGTACGGCTAAAATTATTATTTCACAACAAAGCTAAGCTAGTCTGTTCTATATCATACCTCAGTTGTGTTCTTGGCCCCTCTAAATGCAATAGTGAGTACTCTAGACTAAAATACGTTATGCTAGAGAGAGATGTAGTCGTACCAAATATTGACATTTTCTGACCTATTACAAAGCTGTTCTGTTGTTTGTAAATCTATCTGCACCGAGGCCATCAAAATGTGGGATGTTTTTGAATTATTTTCCTCATAGTACTGGCTCCGTTCAGGGTGAATAATTGTATCATCTGTGTATATTTATTCAATATCTTCTCAGTATAGACTTTCATCCTTAAGTATTATGCATCTCCCAAAGTGAACAATTGACGTCACACGCATGGATCAGTGGAGGGAACAAGGATACGACATCAACTAGGCTGAACTGTGTGGCCAAAATTGTGTCTTGTCCTGACAGGTCTGACATTTGTCCATGTCCTCAGATTAACACATCCAAAGATCTACAAGTGAACTGACACAAGTTAATAAATGAAGACGGTGTTTCATTTTCAAGAAACAAACTTCAAAAAAACATTTACTCTGAAAAAAAAAACGCATTTAACTCTGAACTCTCACCAGAAGGATTGTTGCACCCTGAGAGGTTTAAGTTTGTCATCATTTACATTTCGTAACTTAGAGTGACTCTGCAAGGAGGAGATATTAATTTATTCCAGGTCAAAGAGATCTCCACGTGATTTGACATTTCACTCAAATAGAAGGCTGCAAGTTGCCATCAGGACGTGCCTCAAATTCTGTACAGTGGGAAACTGGCTAAGTGCTCGCTATCAATATGGTAAGTGGAAAGCCTCTGTCCATCCATTCATTCATTCATTCATTCCTTCATTCCTTCATTCCTTCATTCATTCATTCATTCATTCATTCATTCATTCATTCATTCATTCATTCATTCATCCATTCACTCATTCATTCATTCATATATTCTTTCATTTATTCATATTCATTCATGCATTCCTTATTTTTTTCCTCATGAATCGGGGATCAAACACTCTGAAACATTTATTACGACAAGAGTGAAATATTTGTTAATTGCGAACATTTCAACTGACCAGTTCCACAACATGGACCAATACTGGACATTTACAACATCTCAAGATTATTTTTCACATACATAAAGTCGGCAAATTTTGTTACTGCTGTATTTTTTCTGCATTTTTTGTGTGTTGCTGTTGCTACAGCTACTGCAATTTTTGTTACGGCTGTCACTGTTGTTGTCGTTTCGGGCACTGAAATCGTTATTAATGTTGTTGTTATTGCTGTTAATGTTGTTATTTTTGCTGCTGCTGTCATGTCAGTCCCTCCTGTGATATTCATTCACTATTATGTTATTGGTTTGATTAAAAAAAAAAAATCCCCTGAAGAACCATCACACTGGTACTTCTCACAGCTTTACGGTGACATTGATGGCGAACACAGAACAGTAATGAAGATAGTGATGTTGGTAAAGTGTTTTTAAGATCCCCTCAATCAACTCTTTGATGGGAGTTCTATAGATTAAACTTTCCTTTGTCGTGGGTTTCTTCCTTCATTACTCACTTCAGATAATGAAACTAATGCCTATAATGATAATATGACCTTTGATCCTGTCCCCAGTACGGGCACATACACAGCGTGGTCAAGGACCTGGTTTTGTCAAAGTTTGGCCAGGAAGCCTGGGACATCATACTGTAAGTTCTTTCTTTTTTGTCTGTCATCAGGATATCTATCTATCTATCTATCTATCTATCTATCTATCTATCTATCTATCTATCTATCTATCTATCTATCTATCTATCTATCTATCTGTCTATCTGTCTATCTGTCTATCTATCTATCTATCTATCTATCTATCTATCTATCTATCTATCTATCTATCTATCTATCTATCTGTCTATCATTCTATCTATCTATCTATCTATCTATCTATCTATCTATCTATCTATCTATCTATCTATCTATCTATCTATCTATCTATCTATCTATCTATCTATCTATCTGTCTATCATTCTATCTATCTATCTATCTATCTATTTATCTATCTGTCTATCATTCTATCTATCTATCTATCTATCTATCTATCTATCTATCGATCTATCGATCTATCTATCCATCTATTTTGTCGATTTTTGACCCCTCCTCTTCCCAGGCCCGCTGTTCATACGCTTCGTCTCTACCCCCCTCCCCTTCCCCCTGCGTACTAAGACCATGATAATGGAGCAGATCCGTCACGAGGCCTTAATGTTCTGAAAAATTCAGTGCCATCTTGCATGGATTGTTTCTCTGGTTCATTGGAAACATAGCCTGTACCGGTATTCCAGATTCATATAATCCTGTGACTTTTGTGTTTCAAAAAGTGATTTTAGATTTCGTACACCATTACCTTAATTAAAAGCTTACGTACTCCCATAGAGCCCCCCCCCCCCCAAAAAGCCTTGCTTTCTCTCTTTTCACACAAGGGGACTCACTACCCCCCCCCCCCGGCCTTCACTCCTAGCGTAGACCTTTCTAGACAGCCCGTAGATTGGTAGCTGATCGAACCAAATGAAATGATTCGGGTACCGCAGACCATTTAGCATAGCACTGTCTGAAAGAGTTACGTTATTATGGTACATGTACTATGTAAAGTAAATATAAAGAGAGATCTGAGGAACATATCCAATTCACTGCATCCAGCTGCCAGCTGTAGAACGAAAGCGATTCATTAGACTGAAAAATTATACAGTGACCATTTACGGGAGCATAATGATGCTGGCAAACCATTTATTTCCCTCTGGGATAGATTATTAGTTTTTCTTGGATAATGTTTATTCGCATTTCTGCATTTCTATTAATTACGCTGGGCATTATTCCACCCGGAATGAGAATGTCTTCGTCACGTGGGTGTATGTTGCTGCTAATTCGAATCTAAATGGATTTGGGTGGGCCAAACTGGGTCACACATATGTCTCGAGGCTGCAACCTTCCCACGACGGGTAAATTTTGTTAATGACTACAGCCATACGGATGCATTAGAGCCCTCGTAGATCTGGGTCAGTGAAGACTGTCATGCACGCCATTTACGTCTCGCATTTTGTTCTCGTTGCTGTCGCGATGTGGGTTAGATGGGGAGAATTCGACTGACACTCTTTCGAGGTCCGCTCCCACAATCGACGAACACACAAAAAAAATACTTGCACTCTAAAAACTAAAATCAATTGCTTTGATTTTTAGCAGAACTGTAGGGCAGTTTAATTACAGGAATTAATGTAACAAATATAATTATAAATATAAATATCAATTCAAAGGCAACTGGATCTAACTAATGAAACTACAGCTTTCTATAAAGACTAACTTATTCACTCTAACTACTTGCAGGTCATATGAGTTATATGCCAAATAGAATCCGCGCACGTGGCGACGGATATAACAGTTTAAATTCTATTAATTCAATGAGACATGTTATGATATGGACATTTCCTCTAGACACGCCATGGAGAATGCTTGTACAACCATGCGTTGTCTGGCGGTAGCTCTGAAACTGTCTTCAAAAGTAAGTAGAACGGTTCACTTTCATCATTACAAATTAGTATGAACTCTCACCATTAGGCCCTCACTGGGAGTGAGAGCGCTGGATGTAAACGCTGTGGGTTCATATCAAACCAAGTAGCTTAGGCTCTGGAGCTTTAAAACATCACGCTCCTCACAATATGGACTGCTCAACTGCGTCTCTATGTCTCTCATCTGGCTGAGGACTATCGCCGTCCACCTCGTAAATGGATTGTCTACATGTGGCATCTATCTAAGCTATGCACGGGTTTAAATACTAAAGCTATGTCTCGACCTTCCGTCCAGATTCATACATTTGATTGGTGCAGTCGCTTCAGCTCAGCCTGCAATATTAATTTATGCTTGTCATGGCCTTGCGCCAAAATCAAGGTCAATTTTACGGTCTCGACAAAATTTAAAATGCGAAACATTAACTACTAAAATCTTCAAACCCGGTGCTTTCTACTCTTATACACGAATTTCCGAACGCCAACTAAGCGTCTAAATAAACTACCTTTACTCGCCCCTTATCTATGTTAATCAAAATCACGGGGTCGAGAACTGCTCTGTCATTCCTAGCTATACATTTATTCTGTCTCGCCCCTCCTTCTCTCCATCTATCAGAAAAAAGGTGTTTCAAAACAAACTGTTCACGAGAACAGCTCAAGGACAAATTACGCTGGTTATAATCAACAAGATCGTAAAAATTAACTCACTGACGTCGTGACCTAGCACGGCATTTATGATCCTAATGTGATCATGACAGTTGCTGTTGTTGTTTATGATGAATATTCCAAGGACTCGGTGTCGCACGGTAACCACATATCCAGTATGGGGATATCTCAGTGATAAATGGGCCATGCTCGTCCTCAATGTTGACAACATTCTGGGTTCATTCATTAAACGTTTCTGTGTGAAAAATTTTACTTTCACTGATGTCGCTAAGTTCGCATAGGCAACATCCTGACATTTTGTATGGCAGACATGTCTAAAGGCAAAGCTACACCTACCGACTAAACTGATCAGTTCTGTTGGTTTCGACTTCTATCAGTTTTGTCATCCCGAGAATGCACTGCTATTACACTTACAGTTCTGTCTCACTGGATTGAGTTGTAGACAGCCAGAGTGTCTTGTCAAATTGGGAACAACGCACCTAAGTCTTTTGAAATACAGCATGTTTTTAATCTTTTAAAATGGCATAGTGGAGAAATACCTGTAAAAGCATTTCAGCAAAAGCCAGTGGATTTAAAATTTGACATAAAATCAGTGAATAAACATCAAACACAAAGAGAATTGGCACAGTGCATCTCTAAGAAATGCTATGTTACCTTGTATACACTTGTACTATTTGTCAACGAAGAAAATATAAAATGATAAATGGGGGCGGAATTAAAATTTTGTTTTTTCATTTTTTCATTTTTTAAATAGACCATCGCATTGAGCTCCTCGCGACTCGTTTTCTTAATTTTGATGCGCTGATTACGAAAATGCACTTGGTTTTTCGATTTGATCAATATTTTTTTTAAATTGTCGTATAAAAATCCATTGTGTCCGGTGAACTGATGTTTGTTGGACCAATTTTTTCAGGCGTTGTAAATATTGTCGATCCGTCGTGAGACCGGCATTTTTTCTTCTTTTTTTTTTTGGTCAGTTTTCCCTATTACACGTTACTATGTTTCAAAATCGACGTTACTGATCAGTTTTGTCTGTAAAAGGCCCTTAAGTTTCCTGTTCCTATTAGATTTTCAATGTGCCCGTATCTCCCATTTGCGAGCATCTGAATTCATGTGCCTAAATTTCAAAAATGTGACACGACAGCAGCGCAACAAAATCACATGTGTGCGCTTGGCCTAACGATGTTCGCGGTCGTTGGTAATCTTGTCACCAGTTTCTAATGACGTTAGATATATTGACGGTAGAGCCTTGATGTTGCTGTTGTTCGTTGCTGTTTCTGGATGTTGCTGTTGTTGTTGTCGTCGCTGAAGTTTTCCTGCCACTTTCTCTGCCAATCAATGGTCCGGTCTTGAAAGCCACGCCAATGACTTGAACAATCTAAGTATTGGCAGATGTCGAAGTGCAAACCGTAGAACATTGATTGCAGGCATGTCAAATTTAGATGTTATTGATTTTAAAAACATTCAGTCATTTGGCTAAGCTGTGACCGAAACTTGCTTACACCTGTATTATTATCCCAGAACTGGAGAGAAAGAACAGACTTATCTTCGGGCATCACATGTTAACTGAATTAGGACATGACGTAGTTTGCCATACCAGAAAAAGATAGCAATGTCCTTTCTCAGACAATGTCTATGAACGGATTTTCATGTTCAAGAATAGCTTGGATGATTAAATACGAGATTATGTTGTTGTTGTTGTTGTTGTTGTTGTTGTTGTTGTCGTTCACAGTGGTTTGTGTTTGCTGGAAAAAATAATCTGGTTCATTTGTATAAATTTCTGGTAACTTCTTTTACTTACCTACCGTATTCTTCATCTGCTTTGCTTTGCGTTTACTGCCGCTGACCGTGCTATATTACGATTGTGGAAACTCGTACATTAATAATATGCCAGCTTGTAAACTGCCTTCAGTAGTCCCCTAATTATCTGAGCTAGCTGTCTTTTTGGAAATTTGGCCTACAGTCCTATTGGTTGCAGCTAGATAGGTAAAAACATTAAGGCAAACCATACAGAAGCCGCCATGACGCATGGAGCTGGGAGGCTGACCCGCCCACGCACGCTTTGTCCATCAGGGAATGAAGTAGAAAATGCCTTGCTGGTTTGGGGTCAGGGAATATTTCCCAGGCACGTGGAAATAGGTTACTGCGTTGGTTTTTCCAGGGAAGTTTCGCTTAATGCGCTTCTGTTTTGTAAGATGACAATAGAATCCTGTTGGCTTAAAACACAAAAATCCCGTTGCACTTTATTAGGTGGGAAGGATATAGAGTATGAAATTCTCCAGTTTATGGGTTCAAATTATAATAAACTTTTGAATAGATCATATAGCCCTTGGTTTAAACGCCGACCTATTTGTTAATGGACGAATCTCCCAAATGGAATGGATATTAATTTGCCACTGGCGGTTATCCGATATAAAATTTAAAACGTATTCGCATTTATGCACTCATTTAATAAGATGTCTCTCTTGCCTATAGCCAGCTATTGGTTGTTAGTGGCAGAGAAGGCTGGGGAAAACATACTTTACAAATTCTAGTATATTTTCTAGATTACATTTTACATGGAATGCTCATATTATTGTTTTAAATAACAGTACATAAGGACACATTCCATATTTACGCACCAGTGGACAAATTTTCTAGCATTATTTTTTTATGCTTTAGCAACATTTTGGGTTCTACAATGTCAAGGATGATCATTTTATCATTATGTCTCATCAGAGATTTCGTACAGAAACCGAAAATAGAGAAATGAAAAGAAGGCGAAATCTTAATTTTGCTCGCGGTTGTAATATAATTTGAAATGGGAACTCCGCGAATGGCGTGGCTGTTTTTCTAAATTTTTTTTTTTTTTTTAAATCTTATTTTGATAATGCGTTTTTATATTTTCGTCATTTTTGCAGGCAGACCTTTCTTTCATATCATAAATGAAAAACGTCTGTTAATTTTGATGGACAAACGAGTGTAAGGCATACAATACACATTAGGCTTGCACGTAAAAGTACAGATAATTCCAGAACAATATCTCCTGCGAAGTGAGACTTCGTGTCTCTACTTCCGGATGATGATGTCATTTCCTATTTGTTTACGTGCATTTTGGCCAGGAGATTAGTTTGCTGAGAGATTTTCCCATTTTTACCTCAATGTACTTTCAGAGTCCCTAGCTGGAGTGCGCTTTGTTATTTCTCAAACAATAGAGTCATATTTCAAAATTGACACCTCGTCATGTAATCTTTCTACAGCAGATTTTAGTATCTTAATACACACGAGATTTATGCTTTTGTGTAAATCAGGCTCAGGTTCGGCCTGATGTTGTGATGTATGGTTGGTTGGCTGTATGGACGTGTTTGTATTATTATGTGTGCTTGTTTGTTATTATTTAGCCACAGCTGTTGTTGTTTCTGTGTGTTGTTTTGATGGCCGAACCTCAAGTGTTCCCGGCCCTGAAGGTTTAATTAAATTTTCTTGTTTTGTGGTCATGTGGGAATAAAAGTGGAGATGGGTGGGGGCAAGATTAAGACAGATGGATGCTGGGGTGGGGGTGGTAAGTGATTGATGAAAGTGTGGGTCAAACCATTGATCTTCTATTGACGAGTTGCCGAAAGAATCTATAGGGAAAAACAAATTCTTTGATTTGAATCGGTTTCATGCTCGTGTTAGTGGTATCGATTATTTTAATTAAACGTACTTAATTTCAATGTCAGTCCATTTTATTTCTCCACTTAAACTCGCTCGACAAGCCTGGGCTGGTAAGCAACTAGACGATTCCCAAAGAGAGTGGTCGAACATGACTGACATGTAATCGGCTGATCAGGTGTTTAAGCCAAACAGTTCATTATAAGTAGTACAGAGGCTCAGAGGGCGATTGGCAGAATGTAGCCCACATGTAATCGATTGATAACTATTGAGCTCCTATTTTTTGTGATCGGTCAAGTTATATTTTACATGGAATATTTCAGGAAGTTCTGAATGTAATGAGTATGGTCCGTGGTGGACTCTCTCTCTCTCTCTCTCTCTCTCTCTCTCTCTCTCTCTCTTTCTCTCTCTCTCTCACTCTCTCTCTCTCACTATCTCTCTCAATCTCTCTCTCTCTCTCTCACTCTCTCTCTTTTTCTCTGTAGTCCTCTCTGCAGTTCTCTCTCTCCCTCTTTCGCACCCTCTCTGTCTCTCTCTTTTTTTTTTATCTCTCTCTCTCCCTCTTTATATCTCTGTCTGTCTCTCTCCCTCCCCCCCCCCCTCTCTCTCTCTCTCTCTCTTTTTCTCTCTCTCTTTCCTCCTCTTCTCCAAGCACATTCTGCTTAACTCTCACTGTATTTATCACCTTCATTATTTCAGTCTGTCATTCCCAGTCATTTTGCTTTCCTTCAAATCCTGCAAGTCTTCAACATCTTTCACTCTTCCACGCTTTTCATTCTCCATCTAATTCCCCCAACCTGCTTATGATCTATAAATTATGTCTAATTAAATGCAAACTTCCACCATTTGCCATCAGTTTTTATTCCATCTTAAGCTTTTAAACTACAAATTTTCTGTCATTGTGAAATCACTTTTCAGGCAGTTCTTTTTTTTTTTCTCCGGTGAAAGAAATCAGTGAAATATCAATGAAAGCAACTTCAGACCATCTTGGGGTTTGATGGGAAAACTTTAAACGAGTGCTGGATAATGATTTGTATAGTTGTAGATAATAACAGTTAAGTGCTTTTTTTTTTCATATTAACGAAACAGCATCACTCAATATCAGCACTCTAATTGGGAAAAAGAGAAGATGCCAAAAATTCTTACAATAATTTGAATTCGTTAATTTGACAAAGGGATGAAAGAAAAACACACAGGTACATTTACGAACTTTAGTGTAGTTGCAAAAACATGTGGTTAAAATATTCGCATATGAAAAAAATAATTTATTTGTCCAGTTATGCTATAGGGTGTGCTTGACCTTGTTCAGAGATGGAATATTTTCTTACAGTATTATCACCAGTTCTGATCTGGCTAATCCTGCTGGTTACGAGTGAACGCTTTACATTAGGCGTGTCAAACTGAAACGTATTTCTGGACCACATTATTAGTAGATGTCATCATAGAGACCACATCATTTTGATTCAATTACAGAATTCTCAAAAGTAGAAATGAGCCATATTTATGCAGAGGAACTTCACATACAACGCAATTTAACATATTCATTCTGAAAAGAAATGTATACGAAAATTGTATACAATAAAAACGTTTTTTAACACTTTGATTTTTTGGTGATTTGCTTAGGCTTTTTATATTTTCCCCGTTGCCTAACGACTCTTATTGGATGACTTTCCCGGTTTAAATAATAATAATAGATGGCATTTATATAGCGCATATCCATTTTTCCAAATTACTCTATGCGCTTTACAGAAGCAACATGTCAACCACAGAGCAGAATGGAGCGCCTGCGAAGCGTTCAACACACTATACTGCTTCTTTCTCTCTCCCTGTCTCGCTCTCTCTCTCTCTCTCTCTACCTCTCTCTATCTCAGAGCAAATTGTGACGCAGCCTGTTAGGCGCAGTTCACAACTCACAACAGTTCAAAACTCACAACTCACAACTCAAATAATACTTGAATATTTATTAATAATAATATATATTTAATAATGAATAATAAACTTTGTTGTTGCTGGTGTGTGGGGGGGGGGGGCGATATGGATACATTTTAATCTGTTAATTTCAATTTTGCCCGGGCAGCGGCCTGTTCGGCCTACTCTTTACGATTTCCAACTGCCAAGGTATCTTTAACGTGCGCAACGTGCACACGGGCCTTCCGATTTTTTCGTCCTTATCCGAGAACACTAGGTACTCGATCCTACCCCGCAATATGATCAGGGACTTGAAAATATGAGAAAAAGCCCAATTTCCAACATGCCTGCACTGCTCGGGTTTTCAACCCGGGACCCTTGGCATGAGAGGCGAGCACCTTGCCTCTAGACCACCTTGCCAAATGTCTGGCTAGTTCCTATTTTAACCACTGGGGTGGTCCCACCTCACTGAATCTTTTTGTGAGTGAAGTATCTGACTGAAGCTCCAAAGGCTCCATCCTCATATTCTCTTTTCCCTTGCAGCACCAAAGGAAAAGCTGCAGTGCATAAAGCGAACTCGCCATCTAAGGCTGAAAAATCCATAAATCTTTGATCAAACTCTTCTGACAGAGTGTCACGAGTAGGTGAGCTGGGATCAGTAGTTACGGGGGAAGGGGGTAGAGTAAAGTTAACCCACGGCCCACGGGTAATGAAAAGCGTGCATGTTGTGAGTGGGGGGGGGACTGCATGAGGCGAGAGCGCTGTACTACTATCACTGCAAGTTAGAAGGTCCCAGGGGACGGACGTAAGTGAGAACAGTCGGGAGATTGTGACAGTGTTTTCCAGTGATGACTGGTAGGTGGAACGATGATTGATAATTATGATTGATGTATTATATTCGTCTACGACCATGATGTAAATAAGTATATGTGAGGAATGTGGAAGTCCTTGATACTGTATATAGCAATGTGCGCCATGAGCGATAGATGGAAGTTAGCTTCATGGATTTGTAGCGAGAGTGAGTAGAGTGTAATACGGTGGAGGTGTTACCGTAAGATGTTTGGTGAGTGAAATGTGAACTATTGTGTGTACGCTTCATGAGTTGTAATGAGGGGTGAAGTGATTAGAAATGGTATGGTATTATACCAATGTAATGTTATTTTTGTAGGTGCCGGGGTCGGGCCGAAGCGCCGCCTACGGTGAGCACAGGGGATAGGCCAGCATAGGGCCGAAGGCCACACATAGGCCAGGAGTGAAGCTGTCGGTGTAGGACAGTCGCAGCACATGAGTCGTGGCAGTCTGGCCACAGACAGGGATGTATATAGGATTGTGAATGTGCTATTAAGATGTGCTATTGTGACATGGATGTATTACTGTGCGAATGAGATATTCATGTGAATTGAAGTATTAACGTGCTATGGCCACGTGAAGTGTATAGGAGGCTAAGGTGTATTGCCATAGGGAGGTGCTATTGAGAGACTGTGGTGTGAAAGAATATTAGTGTGTCATTAAGACCCTGAGTGGAGAGGCTGAGGCCGAGGTGTCTTTAGAGTAATTACCGGGTTGTGGACCCGAGGAAGTGCGCTTACGGAAGAAGGCCGTGGACGGCAGTTAACTTGAAGAATATAATGTATGTATGTAATTGCACTGTTATCCTTATCTTTATATTTATGTTTAATAAATGTGTGAGTCTGATGGGTTGTTCTGTTAAGTGTTATACTTGTTCGTTCGTGATTGTTGTCCTGTTATAACCATCGCATCTCCCAGTCTGGGATTTGTGACACAGAGATTCCCACAGACTTTCATATTTTTAAAAAACTCATTCCAGATTCTCTATTCTTACTTTTTAGCTCTCTGCAGGTGGTGATTTGAATGAAAGTTTCATTTGAAATTTATGATTTTCCACAGATTAATTTTTGTTTGAATTATAGAACGTGGAATTTATTGATGCAGTTGAAGGCAGGATTTTCCTTCTAATCGATAGGATTTTATCTGTACGCATTTAAAGTCAATGTTATCTTTATTTATTTTTTACCGGTGCACTTGCTAGTGTGGAAGCCGTGGAAGTGATTTTCAATGTTTTGTTATGTAAGAGTTTATTGCTAAAAAAACGAGCATCAGAGCGGACGCAGGAGATTGGACACGTCGCGGGTCGCACCTAAGTTTCTAAACGGCTGCATGGAAAGAAAATCTGTTAAAGTATTTTTGCAAATAAAATAGAAGATTTTCATTAAACTATCAAACAGTCTTATATTTGCTTAAAAAATGGATTTTTTTTTAATTTGAGCAATTTATTGCATGTTTGTCGTTACATGGAAAGTAATGGCGAAAGTAATAACGCTGTAAATCGTGATCAATTTACACAATTTCAAAACGCCGAGGAGTGTTCAAAATGTGTGTAGAGTGACATCGTTGTGACGTCACAAAGTGGAATGTCACGTGTTGCTATAACGTTATTTCATTTCAAGCATAATTATTTCTCATAATATAAAGTTATTTAAAGTGTGTCACTTTCCCACTTATCTATCTATCTATCTATCTATCTATCTATCTATCTATCTATCTATCTATCTATCTATCTATCTATCTATCTATCTATCTATCGATCTATCTATCTATCGATCTATCTATCTATCTATCTATCTATCTATCTATCTATCTATCTATCTATCTATCTATCTATCTATCTATCCATCTATCTATCTATCCATCTATCTATCTATCTATCCATCTATCTAGCTATCTATCTATCTATCTATCTATCTATCTATCTATCTATCTATCTATCTATCTATCTATCTATCTATCTATCTATCTATCTATCTATCTGTCTGTCTGACTCTCTATCTATCTATCCATCTATCTATCTATCTATCTATCTATCTATCTATCTATCTATCTATCTATCTATCTATCTATCTATCTATCCATCTGTCTGTCTGTCTCTCTATCTATCTATCTATCTATCCATCTATCCATCTATCCATCTAAAATCTATCTGTCCATCTGTCTATCTATCTATCTATCTATCTATCTATCTATCTATCTATCTATCTATCTATCTATCTATCTATCTACCCTGCCCTCATCTTCAACTCCAAATATCTGCAAACAAAGACAACATCAAAAAGATCAATTTATAATCATAATTATAGAAAACTTAAATAGATTTCTCTGAACGGGACATTAATGGAGATTTAAGATCACAAGGCCTGACCAGACGTATGTTTCTGCGTGGTCTCGATTTACATAACATGAGAGAATGCCAGACGCAGGCCTACTCTAATGATGACCAATTATTATGGATTCTGCGGTGAGTAATTCGCGGAGGCGCAAGCAGACGTGATGATGCCCAGGACAAATTAAAAGAAAAACTGGCGTGTCTTGAAAACTATTTGGCGAAATGTCTCGTTTTGTTTTTCTTTGCATTTCTGCCAGTAACAATGACAACCCACCTCCCTCAACCCCCCCCCCCACCCAAAAAAAACAACAACCTACACACACACGCCTATGATTTGGCCCCAAAGGCATGTCCCTACCTGCCTCACCCTGGTCACACCTCTGGCAGTGCTAGGCTACATATTCCACTAACCAAAAATCCTCGTGGACAAAAATCCATCCTTACTCATATTAAGTCCCACACGTGTCACACTGATTGAGATGATGACTTTGTGACAAAGTAACATGTTGATTGGCATCGCCTGCGGGCATGCCATGCACCTGTGTGGCATTGTGCTGATCTCTGGATACATTTAGTGACAACTCAATCACCAGTACCTGCCAGCTCTGGCTTTCTCTCTGACTTAGTCAGATTGAGAGTAGTGTTCTAGTTAACGAATCCAGACTGACATCGTGGATTTATCTCTAATGTTTGGCTGTCATATTCACATCTGTGAGCTGAACGATTGGTTAACAACGTTTTACATCAAGAGAAAATCAAATTAAAACCGATTTGATACATAATTTCAAGTTGGTTGTCTTTTTAAGATGTTGTTACAAGTACGCATGTACCCCAAGTTTTTTGGGCTAGGAGTACGTACTTTAAGGTCGTTTGTGACTCCAGAGCTAGAGAGCTCCTCTCGAAATGCTCCTTGACAACAGGCTTGATCAATTATGATTAGTTATTCTTCTATACTTTCTTTTTGTTTTCCTCCTGTTTTTGTGGTTGAAAGGGTGGGGGGGGGGGGCAGGTTTAGGGATTCGATAAGATTCAGGGTTGAGGATAAGGACGGCGTTAGGGATAGTACTTGTGCGTATACACCCCTAGCCAAAGACGCTTGGGGTGCATAGGTAATGATATCAGCAGACAGTTTTTTTAATCGATTTCAGTGAATGTTTAACAAGGCTGACACTGACACTTTGTTAGGCTCTAAGCCAATCCGTCCATACAGTATCTATGAATATAATTTGGACTTTAAAGTTGTTTTAAAGTCTTTAATACAATAAAAATATCGGACATCTCGTGACTTTAGCCTCAGCCCAAACCTGCTGTTTGTTTGTTTTTTTTTGTTTTTTTTAATGTTGTTTAATATTTCTTTTAGGCGTTATGAAGCTGCCCTTGCAGATGACAGAGCAACGGCTCATTAACTGCGTGATTATAATGTAAGAATGTTATTAGAAAAGTACGTACGTCCCCCAGGTTGTTTGCGCTACCTATTTTAAAGCCTTTTATGACTCCAGAGTTAGAGAGCTCGTCCCGAAATCCACCCGGAAAAACTCCTCACAACAGGGTTAGTTAATTATTCTTTCAGATTTCCTTTATGTTTTCCACTTTTTTTTTTTTTTTTGGTTGAGGTGCTACGGGGCATGGTTAGGGATTCGATTAAATTTAGGGTTGGGGTTAAGGATAGCGTTAGGGGTAGATATGCATACGTACGCGTCCCTGTTTAAAAAAGAAAAAAATGAAATCTTTCCTTTTTACTTCACTGCTGTCAGCGATGTTTCCTCACTTTCAAAAGAACAGTCATGCTCTTCTGCCGCACATCTACCCGCAGGCAAATTTAGTCTTGTGTCACTGACCTACATAGTGTTTTTTAATGCTATACTTCAAATTCGTTGATAGAAACAAAATGTGTATTTTTTCATCAGATTCAGCCACGCCAATCTGTTTTTCTATCTATCTGTCTATCTATCTATCTATCTATATATCTATCTATCTATCTATCTATCTATCTATCTATCTATCTATCTATCTATCTATCTATCTATCTATCTATCTATCTATATCTATCTATATCTATCTATCTATATCTATATATCTATCTATCTATATATCTATCTATCTATCTAGCTAGCTAGCTAGCTATCTATCTATCTACCTACCTATCTGCATGCCTATCTGGTAGTCCATCTCTTTTTATTTATCCATTGTATCAACTATAATTATGTAGACTACAGTTTTTATTTAATATTATCTTTTTCCTGTACCTCTTCGTTTGTCTATCCTTCCACCCATGCACCCATCTAACAAGCAGCTTATACGTTGATGTTTCTATCTACTGCAGCAAGGAAGCCGGTGTTGAGGAGAGAGAACACTTCATGCTCTTCTACCATTACGATGACACCATTGTCCTCAAACTGGTCGGAGCCGCCAGCAAATGTCTCAGTGAGTACTTTCTCTCACTGTGTGTGAAATGTGTAAATAGAGGGCGAAGAATCGTTCACAAGAAATGAGAGACGGGGAGAAATGGAGAATGGATTGACAGACAATGACAATAATAACGATAATATAATAATAATAATAATAAATTAAAAAAATATTTTTAAAAATAAATAAATAGTTTTATCGATTTCTCAGGGGTAGGGCCGGTCTCTCGTCCATGTAAACTTCTAATTTTTTTTTCCTTTTATCACCCATGGTAGGTTCAAGGGGTTACTTTGAGTGTAATAATATTGACATTAAAAATACACCATTTTTATAGCACTTCATGCAGTTAACTATCATACCGGGCTCTGGGCACTTTATAATATTTATTTCATCCGTTGAATGGATGTGCCACACACACACACACACACGCGCACACACACACACACGCATATAAAAATGTATCTACTAAATAAATAATTCAAAATCAAAAACAGTCGTGAATATTAAACAGAGTGTTAAAAGAGCAAAAAGATGGCTTTTACCCGATAAGTCATAAAATCTCCATTGTCTCTCTCAAAGACTGTGGGAGAGAAGTCCAAATCTGAGGCCTCTGAAGTGATCCAGGTTTATCGCTCGTGGTCTTCACGGACGTTTTGTTTGAATTTCAAACTACCAAGTGTCTGATGATGATCTCGATATTATATCGATCTCTACAAGTACAAATAGAAAGAAGAAGGTTGACAGAAAAGATGTGTGTGGACAAAAGACAGACAGATAATTTAACCCTTTCATTCCCAGAGTTTTCATCTCATGTACTTCGTCCACTTAGAATGATAAGGTTCTAGCTCCACCTTTTGGCTTAACTGAGTTACACACTACACACTACACACTACTTCTACAGGCCTTCTCCATTGTGTGTCAGAGTATCAAGCAGATTCTGTGTGTAATTTGGAAGTGTTACTAAAAAGAAACACATTCTCTGCTTCAAAAGCAGATTAAGGACACATTGGTCTGTACCTCTTCGTTTGACTATCCTTCTACCCATAAACACATCTAACAGGCACTATGTCTATTATTATCTGAAATGTTTTTGCCAACTCTAAGAATAATGAACGTGATCCAAACTCTGGAAAGGTCTCCTGCAAGATGCTTGCCTCTCATGCGGAAAGGTACCGGGTTCGAATCCCAGTCAGTGCAGGCAGGTTGGAATTTTGGGATTTTACTCATATTTTTCTGTCCCTGAGCCTATGGGAGATAGGATCATGCACCCCGTCTTCTCGGATAAGGACGAAAAACTCTGAAGGCTCGTGTGCAGGTTATGCTCTATACCTTGGCAGTTGGAAATCTAAAAGAAAATGCAGAACAGGCCGCTGCCCGGGCAAAATTAAATAAAATGTAACCCTACCACTCCTTCCCTCCCTCCCCCCCCCCCCGAAAAAAAAAAAACCGACCGACGCGGCACTGTGGCGACGACGTGTCTGCTCCAATTGTAACTGGCTGCAATGATACTAAGGCAAATTTCCCATATGAGATAAAGAAGTATACAATTACAACCCCCCCCCCCCCCCAAAGAACATTCACAAAAGTTGGCGGAAGGGGGAGAACTTTCTCATTCTGAGGGGGGACGACTTGTGTATGGATGATTTTGATAGTTTTGAGTTATCCGTTATAGCAAACTTATCACTGCGCATGGTGAGCTTTGTATTCTCTTTGATAGTTTTAATTATAGTCTGAAACGTTTTTGCCAAATAATATAAGAATTATGTACGTGATCCAAACTTTGTAAAGATATTCTGCAAAATCAGAAAATTAGTTAATACACCAGTAAGCGTGGTGGATGACAACATGATCTATTTCAACTACATTTCCCCGTCTGTTCTCGCAGTTGATTCACAAGAGATACATATACCTACAAAGAATAAGTACATAGGATGGGGGCACGGTGGTCGGGATGCAAGGTACTCGCCTCTCATGCCGAAGTCACCGGTTTCAGTCCCTAGTCAGTGCAGCCATGTTGTTTTTTGAGGGCTGGGGGGTGGGGTGAGGGGATTCCTCTACCTGATCCTATGGTAGGTAGGCTTGAGCATGTAGTCTTCTCAGATAAGAACGAAAAATTCGGAGGGCTCGTGTGCACGTTAAAGATAACTTGGCAGTTAAACTTCGGGAAGAGCCGGCCGAACAAGACCGCTGCCGGGGCAAAATTCTTTTTTTTAAAAAACTAACAACTTTCACAAACACACAGAAACAAGAATAAGACAAAAAATGAAAACACGAAAAGTCAGATGTAAATGCCAAGGGCAGCGAAACCGCCTAAAATGAAGACCTGAACACAAAGAATAAGCAGTGGTAAATAAGTTGTGCATGTTCCAGGAGTCTTGGTTGAGGCCATCCTGGTTTGGACACTTGAGAGTTAAAGATACCTGTGCATAAAACTTGCTGGTTTAAACTCGATTTTTATACAATACAAGCCAAAATACAAGTCTGTACGCCAAAATACAAGTCTGTAAGCCAAAATACAAGTCTGTAAGCCAAAATACAAGTCTGTAAGCCAAAATACAAGTCTGTAAGCCAAAATACAAGTCTGTAAGCCAAAATACAAGTCTGTAAGCCAAAATACAAGCCTGTAAGCCAAAATACAAGTCTGTAAGCCGAAATACAAGTCTGTAAGCCAAAATACAAGTCTGTAAGCCAAAATACTAGTCTGTAAGCCAAAATACAAGTCTGTAACTTTAACTAACCAAAAACAAGCTCAGGCTGCGAGGTGTCGGTATAATGAGGTGGCCCCTCCCCCGCCCCCCAACCCCCCTTTTTTTTAAAAATCTGTCCTATTTTTATTAGCAAAACAAAAGTGAAGGGGAGAGGGAGAGAGAGAGGGAGGGGTGAGAGAGAGAGAGAGAGAGAGAGAGAGAGAGAGAGAGAGAGAGAGAGAGAGAGAGAGAGAGAGAGAGAGAGAATGGACCAGGGCTGAGGTAAGAATCTTACTATTAAACAAATAACAATTCTTCATCTTTGTGTTCATTTGTTGACGTAAATAATTCGTCACCTCCCTCCCCTCTCTTCCCCCTCCCAACTTCCCGTTCCACGCTTCCTCCCCCCACCCCTGGGTTTGCCAGACCTACCAGCGGAGACGGTTCTGGAGGTATTCGGTGACTACTTCCTGATGCACTGTCTGCGCTACGGCTATGACGATATGTTGAGAACTCTCGGCTCGGACATGACCAGTTTTATACAGAACCTGGATTCCCTGCACTCTCTACTGGCCTTGACCTACGACAAGATGGTGGCACCTTCTTTCAGGTCAGTACTTAAGGGCTGAAACCGACCAAGGCAGGTGTAGCCGCCAGACCGGTGCCTCGCAGTCCGTAAATTTACTTTGCTTCACGCCAGCACAATAATAGGCACTGCCCCCTGCATTCCGATCACTCGCGGTGTGGGCAATGCCTGCTGTGTTAGTGTGGAGCAAAATGTGTGGGCGGCGAGCCATCAGCCTGGCACTTACAGGTCTGTTTCGCCCTCGATATGATGTCTCACTGGAAGTTCTCGAGGGTCAAGGACTTTTCATCCATGTACAAATACCGTAACTCATAAGTAGTGTTTGAAATAGAGTGGCTAGTTGTTTGTTTGTTAATTTTTCCGGCCTTTTCATTTTGGCTGTTGTTGTTTTTTTATTTGTTCCTTTTGTGTTGTGTTTGTATTTTGTATTGATTTTTGTTTCCTTCTTTAGGGGGTTGGGGGGGGGGGGTCGCTTACTACCCTGGTTTAATATAGGTGTAGTTTAAATAGCAATCAGACATGGATCTGCATCTGGGTGTCTAAAGCTTTAAGCTGTGTTTACAGTACGAAATCGGAAACGTCCCAAATCCGTGAAGTATTAAAAAGAAACAATGTTTCCGTGTGTACGGAAACGGCGTTCCAGCACACACGGCTGAAAACATTCTTTCCATTCGTTACCCCAAAGGTTTTTCACGTTTCCGTTGCTGTGTCCCTTTCTGTAGACAATGCAAACCCAGCTTGAGTTTGGATAGAATAAGGAAGCATGTTGAGTCACCTTGAGATTCTGTTTTGTTTGAAGTTGAAATGTCGCTTGACATAATAAATTTTGTTATACCCAAGAGGAAAGCCTAACCAAGAAAATCAAGTAAATTCTCCACCCGAAAAAAAAGAAAAAAGATTAAGTCAATTTCACAAACTTTGGGAGTAGAACGCTTTCGTCAGGTTTTCTCTGTTTTATTTTTTCCTGGCTACAGGAGAGTTAAAGATGCCTGTACATAAAACTTCCTAGCTGAACTTTACCCTCGAATTTTATACAAAACAAGCCCAAGCACGAATCTGTAACTTCAACTAACCAAAAACAACTTCAGACTGCTATAGGTCAGTATAATGAGGTGCCTCCTCCCTCCCCCCCCCCCTCCCTTTTTTTATCTCTCCTATTTTTAATAGCAAAACAAAAGTGAGGGGGAGAGGGAGAGAGAGGGGGAGAGATAAGAGGGAAAGGGAGAGAGAGAGAGAGAGAGAGAGAGAGAGTAAACCAGGACTGAGGTAAGAATCAAACTATTAAACAAATACATGTCACAACTCTTGATCTTTGCGTTTGTTTACGTAAAAAATGTGTTTCCTCTCACTCTATTTGTTTGGTTTTTTTCTTTTTGTCTTCCAACATTCCGCGAACTCTGTAAACTCTTCGTGGTCTTTCGTTATCATTATTTTTTCTCAAAATCTATATCTTTCACCTTCATTACATCTCCCACGGCACGCCCACCCCTTGGTCCAAAGCTCATCTACTTGTCTGTTATAGTTCAATGAGAGATGTGGGCATATCATTGGTACGGCCGGATCAACACGTCCTGGGCGGGGACTGAGGACACATTAGTTCAATTACCCGCCTGTTCAAGTCAATGAATGATGGTTCGAGTACAAATACGGTGCTGCTCACATGTCCCCATTTTCTACTGACCTGTGGGGTGGGTGGATTTCAATCCATACCCATTCACTTCGATTACTCCTAAATTGCCATCCATTCATGACGGTTCCCGTAGTATCGACAACATAATTTAGATCAAAGTATCTGATGCTAAATGACATTGTCGATACTACGGGAACCGTCATAAATGGGTGGCAATTTAAAACATTATGTTAAAATTTTCCAGCTATAGTTGTGACGTCAGTGTGTATGTGTGTTCCCTTTGGTCGTTCTAGGCGGATGGCTCACTGAGTCAAGACGGTTTCGTCTCGGTTGTACCCGTTTCAGTGTGAGAGTGTGGGCTATGGTGTTAAGCGGGGTTTTGCGCACTGGCTGTCTCACTAGTTCCAGCACATTGGCTGTCTCACTAGTTCCAGCACATTGGCTGTCTCACTAGTTCCAGGGCATTGGCTGTTTCACTAGTTCCAGGGCATTGGCTGTCTCACTAGTTCCAGCACATTGGCTGTCTCACTAGTTCCAGCACATTGGCTGTCTCACTAGTTCCAGGGCATTGGCTGTCTCACTAGTTCCAGCACATTGGCTGTCTTACTAGTTCCAGGGCACTGGCTGTCTCACTAGTTCCAGCACATTGGCTGTCTCACTAGTTCCAGGGCACTGGCTGTCTCACTAGTTCCAGGGCACTGGCTGTCTCACTAGTTCCAGCACATTGGCTGTCTCACTAGTTCCAGCACATTGGCTGTCTCACTAGTTCCAGCATATTGGCTGTCTCACTAGTTCCAGCATATTGGCTGTCTCACTAGTTCCAGCACATTGGCTGTCTCACTAGTTCCAGCACATTCGCTGTCTCACTAGTTCCAGCATATTGGCTGTGTCACTAGTTCCAGCATATTGGCTGTCTCACTAGTTCCAGCACATTGGCTGTCTCACTAGTTCCAGCACACTGGCCGTCTCACTAGTTCCAGCACACTGGCTGTCTCACTAGTTCCAGTGCACTGGCTGTCTCACTAGTTCCAGGGCACTGGCTGTCTCACTAGTTCCAGCACATTGGCTGTCTCACTAGTTCCAGCACACTGGCTGTCTCACTAGTTCCAGCACACTGGTTGTCTCACTAGTTCCAGGGCATTGGCTGTCTCATTAGTTCCAGGGCATTGGCTGTCTCACTAGTTCCAGGGCATTGGCTGTCTCACTAGTTCCAGCACATTGGCTGTCTCACTAGTTCCAGCATATTGGCTGTCTCACTAGTTCCAGCACATTGGCTGTCTCACTAGTTCCAGCACATTGGCTGTCTCACTAGTTCCAGCACATTGGCTGTCTCACTAGTTCCAGCACATTGGCTGTCTCACTAGTTCCAGTGCATTGGCTGTCTCACTAGTTCCAGGGCATTGGCTGTCTCACTAGTTCCAGCACATTGGCTGTCTCACTAGTTCCAGCACACTGGCTGTCTCACTAGTTCCAGCACATTGGCTGTCTCACTAGTTCCAGCACATTGGCTGTCTCACTAGTTCCAGGGCACTGGCTGTCTCACTAGTTCCAGCACATTGGCTGTCTCACTAGTTCCAGCACATTGGCTGTCTCACTAGTTCCAGCACATTGGCTGTCTCACTAGTTCCAGCACATTGGCTGTCTCACTAGTTCCAGCACATTGGCTGTCTCACTAGTTCCAGCACATTGGCTGTCTCACTAGTTCCAGGGCATTGGCTGTCTCACTAGTTCCAGGGCATTGGCTGTCTCACTAGTTCCAGCACATTGGCTGTCTCACTAGTTCCAGCACATTGGCTGTCTCACTAGTTCCAGGGCTTTGGCTGTCTCACTAGTTCCAGCACATTGGCTGTCTCAGTAGTTCCAGCACATTGGCTGTCTCACTAGTTCCAGCATATTGGCTGTTTCACTAGTTCCAGAGCACTGGCTGTCTCACTAGTTCCAGCGGACTGGTTGTCTCATTACTTCCAACGCATTGGCTGTCTCACTGGTTCCAGCACACTGGCTGTCTCACTAGTTCCAGCACACTGGCTGTCTCACTACTTCCAGGGCACTGACTGTCTCACTACTTCCAACGCATTGGCTGTCTCACTAGTTCAAGCGCACTGACTGTCTCACTGGTTGTAACGCATTGGCTGTCTAACTAGTTCCAGCACATCAAAACTATCTTGAGGCACCCGGTGGAAAGAAAGAAGAAAGGCATTGTGTCAAACCAGAGATAAACAGAATTGAGTTTGTTGCAGCAAAGCTTCTAGAAACAATAAGATGAGACACTCCTTCCCTAGCAACTCTAAAAAATATCGTGCACACAATTTGCGCGCTGATTCGGAACGGGGCCCATGGCGGATAGCATGAAAGAATGCTTGATAATAACGATAAATGTATGATGCAAATTTGTGACAGTGCTACTGCGACTTTAGCAAAAAAAATAAAAAATACCCAGAGTTTTCTCACAGCGTCTAAAGTATAATTACAAAATAAGTGACTTCAATCAAAGCCTTCAGCGCTAGCGACAACTGAACAGTGAGCAAAATTCAATATTTTCCCTGTTTGGTTTTGTAAAATTCGGTACTATTTATGACCTCCTCGCGTTCCTCGCTAGGTGGCGGTGCGAAATCTGTGCCCGCTAAACGTGTTAGCTGTCTCATCTTATTGAGTCTAACATCTTTGCTTGCACCAACAGTGTAAAAAAAAACTACCATAGATTATAGTGTGACTGCTGGGTGGCATTGGTGCGTTACACGCCACCGAACCTTCTTGCCCAAATAATAATGAAGAAAAGAATGAAGAAATCTGCCATGCACAGTAATCGCTGGCCTGGATTGAAGGTTTGCCATCTCTGGAGCCTTTGTATTGACTTGGTCCATGAGTATTTCAATGCGATTACTCTAACTGGTCAACATACATAGTTCATTAGTGAAATGACCACCAGCTTGTTCCTTCTAATTGACCTGGGCAAATCGCTGGTATGTATAGTGATTACATCTCAATGTCCATCCGTGTGTGACTACGCTGTTTGGGTCCATTAAGTCAAGCCAGTGGATTGTCAACGTAAAATCTGCGAGTAGAGTAGGCGAAGTTGACTGATGACATAATGACAGAATATCATAATTAATATCTATCGTCTGTCGAATGCCTGAACTGACCATCTTAAAGGACATAGTCGTGGAATTTTCGTTTAGGTTATGGACTTTAATAATATTTTTAAAGAAGTGCTTCAGTAGGAACAGTTGGCTTCATGGGTGTCGGTTGGTACAGTAATGCTAGTGCCCATCTATGGATTGTACTTTAAGATTAGGTTTAGAGTTAGGATTAGGGATAAGGTAGTGATGTTTAGGTTGATGCCTGGAAAACTCGCCAACCTGCGAGATGTACGCAACTGTTCCTACCCAAACACCTCCACATAAAAAGTTACTTACTGCCATCATCATAAGCAACACTATCCCAACCCTAACCCTTACTCACGGCGACAAGACAGCCCATTCACAGAGATACTGGTTCATACTGAAACACTACAGTAGTAGGATTTTTAAAAAATTGAAACAAGACAACCGTGGTTGACGTGTTGTCTTCGTTTTTCCAAGATCTGCGCCACTTGATTGGTTGTTGTAGTTTCTGCTGATGATGGTGACGATGATGATGGCCTAGTATTTTTCGTTGTTGTTGTAGTTGTTGTTTGGCCTAACACTTCTCTGCATCCCTGTTAATGCAGGCACCAGAAGAAATTGACTATACTATAATATTTTGTCATCTTCCTGATGCCACAGGGAGCGTCTTGTTTATTCTGAAATAGAAGGTCCCACCCTACCCCACCCTCCACCTCTTTCCCCCAGTTTTACTACCCTTCCCATTCTCATCTTCCCATAATCATCAGCCGCAGAAAACACGTGACGTCAAACCGGCACGCGACGGTGAGCACCGGTGCATCGCTGAAACCTGGAGAAAGTTATATGTAGACAGGGGGAAATAATCTGTTTCTTATCATGTTTACTGGGGTTTCGGTTTCTGATTCAGGAGGACTTGGGCAAATATTGGATCATACGAGAGAATACTGCCTAATGTGATATAGTACACGTGTGTCCAGTTCCTGTTAAAGCTGACATTAAGCTCTCTTAAATACGTTAAGTCAATCAGTCAGTCAGTCAGCTATTTACTCCTTCTCTTCTATTTTTCGTCCGTCTTTCTTCATAGTTATTCCTCCTTTCATTTATACACCCCTTCTTTACTTCATTCTTTCACTGAGATCTTGTTTTCTTAATTTATCCTTTTTTCGTCGTTGTTTCTGTTTCATCACTCTATTACTATATTCAATTATTCATTCATTCATTTAGTAAATTCATTCATTCATTCAATCAATCAGTCAATTATTTATTCATTCAATCATTCATTCAGTCAATCAGTCAACTATTCATTCATTCATTTGCTTATCACCCACTTTCCCATGCAGTTGACAATGGTTTATAAATTGTCCATATTGTACTGTCAATCAGATTCTCTTCAGTTTTTCTTCAGTGCTAACTTAATTTATCGTTCAAACTATCCGCTTTTACGAAGGCGGCTGAAAAGTTCTGCCTCCTGCTCGATTACTTGAATTGTAGGCAAGACATTCACATGAATTGCATATCTGATGAAAGCTGAGAATGTCCTCTATGAAGTACTGTCATTACTTTTCCACATAGACACCATCCCCATCCATGCACACATGCCAAAGTCGGACAAGCTGTAAATTGCATCATGTGGGCGAAAAAAATCTGGTCCTTTATTACGGCACCAGCGGAGCATACTTGCTTGCACCTGAGCATCATCATCATAATGGTGTCCTTTCGGGTGCTACATAAGCTTTTCATCCGCGAGATTTTACCGATGACGAGTCTTGGGCACATCAATACAATTCAGTAAACAAACCGCAGTCATTTCAGTACAGGCATAAGGTCTTACCTCGCCCAAAATAATTCCGAGTCACATCTTCTGCTGGAAAGGTCTTAATGACATTTTAGTGGGACTGTGACTGTATTCTACACGTAGAATTTTTGGAACAGGGTAACACTGTCAACTCCGACCAGTATGTGGAAACTCTGAAGCCACTCCGCGTACGCTAGAAGCTGGTTTGTCAGGAAACAAATGTAATTCTTCAGCATGACAATGCTCCCCTACACTTGAGTCGAAAAACGCAGGATGCACTGCAACGCCTCAAACGTCATGAGATCTCTTACCCCACGCATGGTACAGCCCCAAATCTTACCCCTTGCGACTTTTTCCTTTTTTCCCAAGCTTAGGAGCACCTTCAGGGACACTGTCACGTCGATGATGCTCATGGGCAAGCAGATGTGTTCCGCTGGTACGGAGATAAGAGACCTGGTTTCTTCACCGGCGCGACACAGCAGCTTGTCCGATACTGGCGAGTGTGCGTGGAAAAAGGGTGATGATCATGGTGAAATGTGATGTCAGCATTTCATAGAGGTCATTCTAAGCTTACATCAGATATGCCTTTCATGTGAGTGTCATGCATACAATTGAAATAGTCGCGTATGAGGCAGAAATTTTCAGCTCTAGGACCAGCACCGTGATATGCGCACGTCCGATGTGTCTTTTTCTCTGATTCTGCATTCACTTATCAATAAACTGACTCTTGCATTTTCCCCCAGGTGTGAAACCAATGACGACGGCAGCTTGACACTGCATTACTACAGTGCCAGAACTGGCCTGCACCCGCTGGTCAAAGGTAAATTTAACGACTTCTTTCTGTGACAAAACACTGTACCAGTTTATCGTGAGAAAATGATTCAAATCCTAGTTAAAAGAGATTGTTTTCACTTAAAATTACACGACTGTTTCTAACGGATGCCGGTGTAAGTGGAAATATTCTGAACTCAGTTGTGTGGTCAATACTTCTGTACGAGTTTCTTCTCGCACTCTGTGATGTGTACCTTAGGGTCTTGTTTCTTCTATGTCCATTTTTGGAAAAACTGGAGATATTTTGCTATGTAGTAGAGTATAATAAATGCAGTTTGACACCTGTTTAAAATGCGTTGTGGCGCTTTATCAAGCCGTTTCATTGTTCGATTTATTCTATATCCTTATCATACAACTAAAGCGGAAAACGTTTAAGGTCGAATTTCCCAGGTGTGCAAAAAGTGGAGTTGGAACAAACAAGAGCTAAAGTCGAGAAATACAGTAGAGTCGGTGTATCAGATCCTGCCGTGACTGTATGGCGTATGTCATCTGTCAGGTGTGGTCAGGGCCGTCGGGAGAGAAATCTTCCAGCAAGAGGTGGAGCTGAGCCTGCTGAGTCAGAACACGGAGCAGCTGGATGAGGAAAGGAGTCAGTATCACGCCGTGTTCCACGTGACCATCATCAAAAAACTGGAGGAAGGCAGGCCCAGACCCGAGGGTTTGGAGATCGAGAGGGCGGGGAGCAAAGACGATGCGGTCATTGAGAACCCCATGTGAGGTTTAGTGTAGCTGTGCATGGATGGGTGGATGGATGGGTGGATGGATGGATGGATGGATTGATGGATGGATGGACGGACGAACAGATGGATGGATGGATGGATGGATAGATTGATGGATGGCTGGACGGACGAACAGATGGATGGATGGATGGATGGATGGATAGATGGATGGATGGATGGACGGGCGAACAGATGGATGGATGGATGGACGGACGGACGAACAGATGGATGAATGGATGGGTGGATGGATGGACGGACGAACAAATGGATGGATGGATGGATGACAAGACGGATTGATGGATAGTTGGATGGATGGATGGATAGATGGATGTTTAGATGGGCGGACGGACGGATGGATGGATGGATAGAGGGATGGATGGATGGACGGATGGATTGTTTGATGGATGGAGGGATGGATGAATGGATAGATGGATGGACGGACGAACGGACGGGCGGATGGATGGATGGATGGATGGATAGAGGGATGGGTGGATGGACGGATGGATTGTTGGATGGATGGATAAAATTAAAAAGAAGGGTGGATGAATGAATGAGAATTGAAAAGCTTTGCTTGCACATCCAACCATTCTGCAGGGAAGCCCTCAGTCACAGCGACATGTGATTCTGTTTGAACATTTGTTTCAATGCTTATCATTTTTCAACTCCCAGCGCCCCAGTGACCTTGACCAAAGACCAGTTTGTCTCGGCATTTCCCTACCATCTGATCTTTGACGAGGGCCTGAGACTACATCAGTTTGGCTGCAGTGTGGCCAAACTCTCGCCTGTGCCACTCCGCGAGGGCATGCGGATGGACACATGTTTCCGTGTCCTCTACCCTCGCATGTCCTTCACTGTGCCCAATATCCGGCGTTTCATTAACGCGATTTTCGTCATATCCGTGGATGCTGGCAACGATTCGACAGACGAGCACACTTTCAGCATGAAAGGTACGATCTGAACATTATTATAATTTGTCATGGGAAACTAATGAAACTTAACTGAAATAATCAAAAGATTCGACGGATGGTTAAATGTTGACTTCATCTGGGAAACTATGAATTGTCACTTTTGATTGGCAGACAAATCTGTTGACGGTACTGTTGTTGGTAAGGCGGATTGACCTGACATCTGTTGATAACATCAATGACTAGACTGACAGCAAAGAACATTTGGAAAAAAAAAAGAATGTTATTATAAGTACGAACTTCCCCCAATTGCGCTAGGGGTACATATTTTAAAGCATTTTGTGACTCCAGAGCTAGAGGGCTCCTCCAGAAATGCTCGTAACAACAACGTTAATTAATTATGATTCATTATTCTTTCAGATTTTCTTTCTCTTTTTTCTCCTACCTTTTTTTTTTTTTCTTGTCGTTGAAAGGGTAGTAGCAGGGTTAGGGATTCGATAAGATTTAGGGTTGAGGATAAGGACGGGGTTAGGGATAGATGCGTATATTACTCGCCACTAGCACAAAACTCTTGGGGTGTGTACGTACTTATAACAACAGCTAAAAACAAAAAGTCCATCAATAATTTCTGTGTGACAGAGAGAGGGGGGGGGGGTGGGAGGAGGAGTTAAACATTCATTCAGTATCTGGAAATGAGTTGATCCCAGTGTAAATATGACGTGTTTAGGAATGAACAGTAATGGCCGTCAGCAAGGGCACTTCCAATGGCCGAGTATGATGGGAGGGCGTCATTGCTCCACATACTCTTTGTCTTCGTGTTCATCGACCAATTTCTCCTTGTCTATTATGTCGAAGGTCGCCTGGTAAACTATCGTAACCCGACTTTTTTCAAAAACTGAGATACTTGTCATGCTAGTAGCCCTTGACCGCCCGAGATTATGATATAAGTAGACGATTAAATACTGAAAAGTGAGAGTTACATTTTTTTAAAATACTAGATGATGTTCCCGGCATGATCCGGGATAAACCTGTGAACCCACCGTTCCCTCCCTCTCTCTCTTTTTGGCCTACAAAGCTTCCCATAATTATTCTAGTCTTACTACAGATTTCATGCACACCATAGCGCACTCATTTCTGGTAGGGAAATTGTCCGCACAGAACTGAACACGTAATAATACATCGTTTCCGGTGCAGTGAGCTTACTACTGGGAGCCCAAAAAAAAACATCATTGTATTTTACTTTCTTGCGTCTTTTAATTTAAAAATACCTGAAACTTGAATCAACATTATCGATCGACACAAAAGCGATTGGACTGGATTCGTTGACACTTAGGAAAATTAACTTTATAATTGTTGAAACTGTCATTTAGGCTCTAGCTTTGAGCCAAAAAGGGCCAAAATTGCACCACAATGAATTACTCCCACCACTATTTTTTTTTATAATAAGATCGTAACTATTAGGCCTGATGAAGAAAGTTATTTGTTTTTGTTTTCTTTCTATCCTGAGAGATTTTATATAAACAGAGTTACGACAGTTACCATGCAGCCCTCGATGTATCTCTTTCAAAATGCCGCAAGTGGAATACATTAAAAATTCAAATCACCGATCTCTCCTGTTGCCTTGTTTTGCTTTAAACGAAAAATCTCTAACGGAATGAAAGAAGACAAGTGCCGAAACTCTTGTTTGACTGGGGTTCTCTCCCTGTGAAGATTTCTTGTAGTGTCGACATCCCTAGAGTTTCAATTTGTCATTTTCTTTTTTCTTTTTAATCTAGGTCAAATGATTTGGATGGACACTTCCAAACTGATGATTTTCATTGGCTCTCCCCGTCTGACGTCACTGAAGGAGATGAAGCGAATGAATGTCTACATGGCCGACATACCCTTGTATGACGTCACACGGGAAATGGTTCTTCTGTACCAGCAAAGAAATGCAGAAATTGACATCACGTGAGTAGTTAACTCTACATTTCCCAGAATGATTTAAATCCAATCATTCTCTTCTACTATTTCATCATTTTACCTATTTGTTCAAATAATTATGATGATTTCACTTTTTTGCTGTTTGAGTAAATCTGTGTATCTCGTATTGTGAATGTTTTTGTTCGTGATTTTTATGATAATTTCCAGCTTCCTTGCATTAATGATGATTAAACCTAACGGACAAGAAATGTCTAGACAGGAAGACAAGGTCAGAGCGACCAGTCGTATCTCTGACAAAAATTAACCCCATCATATTACTGATGCCAACAGAAAGTTCAGTCATTTTTCTTTACAAAGACTGCTGCTCGCTTGTATCTGATATTGCCCAGGCAATTAGTGGAACTACTCCGTCGAGTAATTAGCTCTAATATGGAATGAGTGCAAGTGTTCTTCAAGGGACCTGTATATGTGTGTTAAGCCTGAGGGATTGTGGAGATGGCGATATGTAAAATACATAATTTCCCACGAGACATAAACATTGTTCTCATAGTTTGTCACTTCTCTTATTCTCTCAAGGAGCTATATCTGCATTCTCTTTGAGTTTAGGCATCAGAGTCACAGAGAACTGTTATCTCTGCGACCACTGATGAGCCAGTAATCTTCATCATTTACGTAGTGCTTTGCACGGCCAACTCTTAAGCGGCAAAACAATGAATAATGAGTGTTGAGTCCTGGAGCACGTCCATTAATCTCTATTCTGCTGTGTTCAATCCGTGTGTAAGAGCAAAAAGAACCTATTGATTTATTTCGCTTCTGTCATCCCGAAATCGCGATTTTGACATCATGGCATCTCCGCCCTACCCCACCCCACCCCCGTCCCGGTGCACGGCTATCGAGCATGCAAACTTGCAAAGAAGTTTTTTGACAAGACCTCTGAGGATGCACTTTCGCAAAGAGTAGCTGTAATCCAGAAAGAAGAATCTGAAGCTCTTCGGCGAATGGAACACAAAATGGCCTTGGAACTTCCGGCAAAAAAACGAAACAAAATTCAAAATTTTGTGAAAGCACAAATTCTATAACGTCATGTAAAAACCTTCCCATTGGTTGAAAACATACAAACTCTCCAGGCAAGATTTAACTTGTCCATCTGCCATATTTTATTATACCATAAAAATATCTACATTAAACATTGCCAACTATAATTTATTCATGAGCTGTAATGAAAGCGATAAGGAAATCAAAGAAAAAAAGATCTGTTAGTGATATAAAATTTATATCATAGGCCGTTATAAGAGGAATTATCCAGTTTCTGGTCTTAATGTGAAATTTTGATCTTGAGTTTTGAGTTTTAGGGCACATCGGGGCGATAACACCCATTTTGCGCCCATCACGGTCTATTTGGGTGCACGGTCTTTATGTTTCGTATTCAGAGCTTTTAAGTTTAACGTAGAAATAAATACATTCATATAATTTTAACATAATTTTGGTAATTAATTGTTAAGGAAAAAGTTGGACGAGACCACAGCTGAACTCAAGAGAACTTCACGCGCTCTCGAGTTGGAGCAGCAGAAGACAGAGAGACTCCTGTATCAGATGCTGCCCCAGAAAGTTGCCGACCAGCTCAAAAATGGAGAGAAAGTGGAAGCAGGTTTGTCCTTTTCTCTGCTCTGGTACACTAGAGAATTTTTTTTATTTTTTTTTAAATATAGACGCCTCATAATTGGCAATTATCGATGGCGTGTTAGGATTTCGGTATCAATTGTAATATATAAAAAAAACAAAAAAACGTTGAAGCTTAATACTTCTTGCCGTTTAAGTTAACGTCAGACTTACGGTAATCCTGAAATATTTTTACTCTAGTATTAGTAGGAGGACTCGTTCTTTCTGTCATTCCAGAGAAATTTGATCAAGTGACCATCTTGTTCAGTGATATCGTGACCTTCACCAACATTGCAGCAGCCTGCACACCACTAGACATTGTCAACATGTTGAACGACATGTACCATCGCTTTGATCTCAAAACTACAGTACATGGGGTCTACAAGGTCGGTCCAGATACAGCTTTCAAATTTTTATATCACTTACCATACTAACATAGTTAAAGTATTTCTTGTACGGCATATTTGATGTGAAAATAACTTAAAAGGGTAGTTTTAAAACAGACTGCTGTTATAAGTGCGTACGCCCTCCAAGCGTTTTGCGCTAGGGCCGCGTACGTATACGTACCCATCCCTAACCTAATCCGTATCCTCAACCTTAAATCTAATCAAATCTCTAACCCTATCCCCTACCCTTTCAACCAAAATACAGGAGGAGGAAAACAAAAAGAAAATCTGAGAGACTAATTAATTAAGACTGTTGTTAGGAGTATTTCGGAAGGAGCTATCTAGCTCTGGAGTCACAAAAGGCTTTAAAATACGTACCTGTAACGCAAAAACCATGGGGGGGGGGGGGGGCGGGACGTACGTACTTGTAAAAACATTCTTTAAAATAATGCTGGCGTGAAGGTCCCTTGACAATGTGATTTTGGAATGTCATAATTTGCCACAGGCCTCATGAAGCGGCTGCCATGCACACGCGCACACAGAGTGGCTGGTAATATCAATGTATTACATAGTGTTCATAGTTTCTACAACTTATTTCTCAGAGTGCTTGTTGCTGTTCTCTTTGCTGCTGTTGCTGTTGGTTCTTTTTTGCTGTTGTTGTTTCCATGATAATTATCTTGAATAAAGCCTTCGTTATAGTGAGCATAAGTTATTGTTACTCTAGAGGTTTATAATGGAGTAACAGAATTAAGATGTTATATAATTATGTTGTTGCGATTTTCAGGTAGAAACCATCGGTGACGCCTACATGGTGGTGAGTGGAGTACCTGAGAAAACAGATCAACACGCTCAGCCTGTGGCTAATTTTGCTCTAGACATGGTGGAACAGGCAGGGTGTGTACTGTCCCCTGCCACGGGCAAACCTTTACAGGTGTGTGTGTTGTAGGTGTGTGTATGTGAGTGAGTGTGTATGTGAACCTTAGTGTATTAATATGTGTGTGTGTGGGGGGGGGGGTTGACTGTGGGTTAGTGTATGTAAAAGACAGAGAGAAGAAAGAGAGAGGGAAAAAGAGAGAGAAAGAGAGAGAGAGAGAGAAATACCGGGGGGGGGGGGTTGACGGTTGAGGGTGGAGAACTATAATAGATTAGGAGGGGGGTGTGAGATGGATATAACAAAGAAATTTGGAATGGGATGGGTGAAGGAGAGTGACGGTAACATATGATAATTATGACACAAAATATAGCAATTCCCCATTGACCCCCACTGGTGAAAACAGCGTGCAGCTTCGCTTTGATCTGTTTAAGCTGTGTGTAACAGTTGATGCAAATTTCAGCACGTTATGATGGGGAGAGTCAGATGAACTGATCGTCTACCCCTTAAAAACGAAACTGTCTCGAACTGTTGTAGAAATAAATAACAGGATCCGATGAACACTTAATACTAACGTTTAATAACTGTAAACAAGAGCTGATATCCACAAGTTACTTACACCTATCAGGGAAGGCACTTACACTTCTACTACAACTGGATTTACCTACGATTTGCGCCTACGATTTGCACCAGCCCTACTCGCCTGGCCCTCCTTATATATATTCTGTCCAGGAACGTTCAGGAAGCGGCTTAACCGCCCCATAAGCACGAGACAGACCTAGATCGTTCGGGACACATACCAGCCACCCAATCGTACACAGACACGTCACAGAATTACATCACTCAAGGTCGACCTAGCGTAATCTCGGATACTGCAGTATCTTCTAGACCTTCTAGATTTTCTACAGTGGAACAAACAAGCCACACAGCGAGACATCAAAGAGAAATACCGGCCTTGCTGGCGAGAGGGGGGGGAGGAAGGTCGCCGAGTGAGACTCGCCATGCAGGGGGGAGAAAAATATCGATCGTTCAACTAGTGGCACGCTACACTGTGTTCATTGCTCAATGTAGATCTAAGCCTATTTGACATGAAACAGTCATCAGCTTGCAAATATCGAAACTACGTCTTTTCATGAAAAAAAATTTGATGTGTTTTGATTGGACGGCTCAGGAGATTGCCCAGACTGGACGCGAGACCTCTACGACATTACTCTGTAATATAGGCCGAACGCTATTAGAATTGAACTTTCAGCCGGCATTCATTTTACTTGTACTCTACTCTCGGCAAACAAGACAGCATAATTGCGTTTGTAATCAAAATCTACCCAAACACAAATCAGTGAAGCAGGGCGGTTGTTACTGGAACGTAGTATTTTAGATTGCAAGTTATAGCTGAACAAATCAACGGTGGCCTGTGAACAGCTACATAAAATTACATTGTCATTGCATATTGTTATTATACGCTGAGGGCACAGAAAGAATGCAAGGGATTCAACTCATCAAATGAAGTTTTAAAGTATTTGATAAGGGACACAACTGTTTCTCAAACGTAATCTTGGTAGAATTGTCTCCCATGGAACGTATATGTGCCTGTCTTTGAAATCAGGTGGAAATAATTTAGTTGAGACAGTTTTAGGATCTAGAACCTCCGTCTCCATAACACTTCAGAGAGCCAAGTCATCCACGAACACAAGAACACAAGCAAGCGAGGAAGAACGCAAATGGGAGCCCTTTTGAGGTCTAGGAAGCACGAACACAAGGAACACAAGCAAGCAAGAAAGAACCCAAATGGGAGCCCTTTTGAGGGCTACGAAACACGAACACAAGGAAAACAAGCAAGCAAGACAGAACCCAAATGGGAGCCATTTTGAGGGCCAAAAAAGCCAGAACGAAGTCAACAAGAACCAAGAGAGAAACAAAAAAAGAACAAGAAGAAAAAAGGAGGTGAAGATGCCCAGGTCAGAGATTCTCATGAAATAAAGACTTAACTACTGGTATCTAGAAGGATAACTCTTGTTGTACTTTTGTTGTTCTTGTATGTTCCAGATCCGTGTAGGAATCCACACAGGTCCAGTGGTGGCCGGAGTTGTAGGTCTGAAGATGCCCAGGTCAGAGATCCTGGTGAAATAAAGACTTAACTACTGGTATCTAGAAGGATAACTCTTGTTGTACTTTTGTTGTTCTTGTATGTTCCAGATCCGTGTAGGAATCCACACAGGTCCAGTGGTGGCCGGAGTTGTAGGTCTGAAGATGCCCAGGTCAGAGATTCTCATGAAATAAAGACTTAACTACTGGTATCTAGAAGGATAACTCTTGTTGTACTTTTGTTGTTCTTGTATGTTCCAGATCCGTGTAGGAATCCACACAGGTCCAGTGGTGGCCGGAGTTGTAGGTCTGAAGATGCCCAGGTACTGTCTGTTCGGTGACACGGTCAACACGGCCTCCAGGATGGAAAGTCACGGCATACCTGGCAGGATTCATCTCAGTCCAACCACCTACAAGTAGGTCAAGCTCATCTGATAGAATCGGTACCAAACCTGGGGGGAGGGGGGGGGGGGTTAGAGGGCTAAGTACGTTGAGGTCCTTTGTTTCTCGGGGGCCTCAGCTTAGTGCTGTTGGCCCCCTGTTCTTGATTGTGGTTCCGTTCTTTGCTTGGTATTTCTTCGTTGTCGTTTGTCGTTTCTTGTCTGTCTTTCTGTTTCTTCATTCGTGGTGAGCGCCAAGAGTGCATAAGGCGGAAAAGCAAGGACAAGAGCTGCAGTAGCAGGAGATGCAGTTTCAGAATACTGTCCCTTTCAGGAGTTTGATCCCTTTATTGCCAATGAAACTCGTCACTAGTTGACTGTTTTCCTGTAGAGGGCTAAGTGCGGAATTAAGAGTGGGTTTTGTGGTTCAGCCAACAGTAGACAAGCTATAAGATACCATCTTCACAATAGCTTCTATTCATATCCGTACTGATCATTGCATGAACCAATGCCGGTAAACTTGTGACACTGGTCATTGTTGTCACGTTGAAAGAACCGCCATATCTCAGGTATTTCATGACTGTTGATGAGACCAGGTGGGCTGCATATCAGTTGAGGGTTGGTTATCCAACGTGTACTCAAAGTTACAAGAACCCGTAACCAGAATTGAAGAGGTACGGACTAAAAATTGGGCCGAACTGACATTACACCAGAAGCCATCCCCCTCTGATGCCGTCTACCCAATGAAGGGAAGAAGCGACATACATGTCAATTCTTTTCACGTTTTAACGATGTCCTGCTTATGGCATAATTCAGATAATTGGCCTAAATATTATGACGTTTATCGTATTCTGGCGAAGTTACAACATTCAAAATGTGACTGAAATGAAAGTCAACGTGTTTTGTATAAAAGGGAAATGCAATTTTGTGGGCAGTCCAGAAAACTCTATTGCACAAGATGTTTTGTCATTTTTACACTCATTAACTGGTCGTGTACCCGTCTCTCCCCCACCCCCTTTCCATTTCTTCCTGCCCCCCAGAGCGCTCCAGGGTCACGGCTACAAATGCAAGTCACGAGGGGAGACAAACATCAAGGGTAAAGGAATGATGAACACCTACTTTCTGATTGGCAGCAAGGATCATGTAATCACCGAGCCCGAAGACGAGCACTTGAGTCTGCCCATGATACGAGAGAATGGTACTGGATATAATGTATCTCGTGTGTGTGGGCCGGTTAAGGTGTGTTCAGCTCGATATACGCGACCAAACATTCTATATTCAATCCTAATTTCTCTTAGACGACAGACATTTACTTTGGCCTTTGTTTCAGCCTATTCTTCAATTTAAGTGTTTTTCTTTTCTTTTTTTTTTTTCTTTTCCAGAAATGAATATGTGTAGTTTGAGTTTGACTTTGAGTTTGGGTTCATCAGCCTATTGTCATGATAATGGCCACCTTGCACTTTACGGTTTTTAACATGGTGTGATATCTAATTGACAAAAAAACTTTGATTTAGTTTGTTGGTTGCGTATTGCTGTTCCACTTTTGTTCCCCTATGTCCAGTGTTATTATTATTTTTTTATTTTTTTTTACTGTTCTTGCATTTTATCTAAAATGTTTATTGTTTTATTAAATTTTCTCATGTTCTTCCGCCATCCGCAGCTTATCGTTTTTGGTAGTCATTGGTCGTGTAATTTTAACTCTAAACTTTAAGGAGCCTAATTTTCAACCTTTTTGGACTGAAGATAATGTTAACTTTTTGGACTGAAGATAATGTTAACTTTTTGAATGTAGCGGTCTCAAATTTAAATGCAAAAAAAAAAAAAAAAACGAAAAAGAAGTCTGTATTGAAAACAAGACATAGAAAAGAATGGGAATAACTATCGTTCGGGGAAAAATATGGAAATAAATTGAAGCATTTGCAGCATCTGTGCTGAAATTTTATGAAAGTAAACAGTTTTGACGAAGTTATTTAGTACTCGAAAAGAACAATAGAATTTGCAGCTCCGTACAACACAGTATATTTTAGGTTGATCTGTTTATATTCATTAAGGACGACGCTCCTATCTCAGGCAGAAATCAGCTTAATTCTTATATTATAATCATAATTCTTAAAACCCGAACATGTGATTGCGTCATTCATGATCTTTTTCTTTTCTCCTTCATGCAGAAACAGAAACCGAAGGAAAAGTGGCGAATTTAGAGACAGACAGATCAAATGCGGACGGAACAAGTGACGTATCAAACAATCCAACCGCTTTGGAGACGCATTCGGCGTGCAAGGAAACGGGGGTAGTGAACGAAAAAATGATCGATGACAACGTAAACAAAAAAGATACTCATGACGACGGTGACGACAGCAAAAACGATGAAAATCTCTCACAGACAACTGGCGCCCTGTCTCTGCGAGACATTCCCATCAGCAGCGCAACACTGAATCACTCGCCACAATCCATGGACAAGAATAGTTTGAAACAAAACGGTCAGACTCATCTTGACTCGGTCTCTGTGGCTTCAGATACAGGAAATTGTCCTTCATCCAGTAGAACTTGTCAAGTTTTGTAAAGGGAAGGGGGGCGGGGGATTTGTAACACGGTCACTATTATAAATAACAATGAAATCTTTTCAAACTATGTAAAGTTAGATCTCTGTACAGCAGTCAGTTCAGAACTCCCGTAGTAAGAAACTCCTCAGGTGGAGCGAGACAGATGACGATCTTCAGAGGAAGAGTGGAAACTTTCATTAGATGTTTCGGCCTTTAACTTCCTGACATCTTCTAGAACCCCCGGCCACATGGAGTTCATGACTCTCGGCCTTTAACTTCCTGACATCTTCTAGAACCCCCGGCCACATGGAGTTCATGACTCTCGGCCTTTAACTTCCTGACATCTTCTGGAACCCCCGGCCACATGGAGTTCATGACTCTCGGCCTTTAACTTCCTGACATCTTCTAGAACCCCCGGCCACATGGAGTTCATGACTCTCGGCCTTTAACTTCCTGACATCTTCTAGAACCCCCGGCCACATGGAGTTCATGACTCTCGGCCTTTAACTTCCTGACATCTTCTAGAACCCCCGGCCACATGGAGTTCATGACTCTCGGCCTTTAACTTCCTGACATCTTCTAGAACCCCCGGCCACATGGAGTTCATGACTCTCGGCCTTTAACTTCCTGACATCTTCTAGAACCCCCGGCCACATGGAGTTCATGACTCTCGGCCTTTAACTTCCTGACATCTTCTAGAACCCCCGGCCACATGGAGTTCATGACTCTCGGCCTTTAACTTCCTGACATCTTCTAGAACCCCCGGCCACATGGAGTTCATGACTCTCGGCCTTTAACTTCCTGACATCTTCTAGAACCCCCGGCCACATGGAGTTCATGACTCTCGGCCTTTAACTTCCTGACATCTTCTAGAACCCCCGGCCACATGGAGTTCATGACTCTCGGCCTTTAACTTCCTGACATCTTCTAGAACCCCCGGCCACATGGAGTTCATGACTCTCGGCCTTTAACTTCCTGACATCTTCTAGAACCCCCGGCCACATGGAGTTCATGACTCTCGGCCTTTAACTTCCTGACATCTTCTAGAACCCCCGGCCACATGGAGTTCATGACTCTCGGCCTTTAACTTCCTGACATCTTCTAGAACCCCCGGCCACATGGAGTTCATGACTCTCGGCCTTTAACTTCCTGACATCTTCTAGAACCCCCGGCCACATGGAGTTCATGTCTCTCGGCCTTTAACTTCCTGACATCTTCTAGAACCCCCGGCCACATGGAGTTCATGACTCTCGGCCTTTAACTTCCTGACATCTTCTAGAACCCCCGGCCACATGGAGTTCATAACTCTCGTCCTTTAACTTCCTGACATCTTCTAGAACCCCCGGCCACATGGAGTTCATGACTCTCGTCCTTTAACTTCCTGACATCTTCTAGAACCCCCGGCCACATGGAGTTCACGACTCTCGTCCTTTAACTTCCTGACATCTTCTAGAACCCCCGGCCACATGGAGTTCATGACTCTCGGCCTTTAACTTCCTGACATCTTCTAGAACCCCCGGCCACATGGAGTTCATGACTCTCGGCCTTTAACTTCCTGACATCTTCTAGAACCCCCGGCCACATGGAGTTCATGACTCTCGTCCTTTAACTTCCTGACATCTTCTAGAACCCCCGGCCACATGGAGTTCATAACTCTCGTCCTTTAACTTCCTGACATCTTCTAGAACCCCCGGCCACATGGAGTTCATGACTCTCGTCCTTTAACTTCCTGACATCTTCTAGTACCCCCGGCCACATGGAGTTCATGACTCTCGGCCTTTAACTTCCTGACATCTTCTAGAACCCCCGGCCACATGGAGTTCATGACTCTCGTCCTTTAACTTCCTGACATCTTCTAGAACCCCCGGCCACATGGAGTTCATAACTCTCGTCCTTTAACTTCCTGACATCTTCTAGAACCCCCGGCCACATGGAGTTCATGACTCTCGTCCTTTAACTTCCTGACATCTTCTAGAACCCCCGGCCACATGGAATTCATAACTCTCGTCCTTTAACTTCCTGACATCTTCTAGAACCCCCGGCCACATGGAGTTCATGACTCTCGTCCTTTAACTTCCTGACATCTTCTAGAACCCCCGGCCACATGGAGTTCATGACTCTCGTCCTTTAACTTCCTGACATCTTCTAGAACCCCCGGCCACATGGAGTTCATAACTCTCGTCCTTTAACTTCCTGACATCTTCTAGAACCCCCGGCCACATGGAGTTCATGACTCTCGTCCTTTAACTTCCTGACATCTTCTAGAACCCCCGGCCACATGGAGTTCATGACTCTCGGCCTTTAACTTCCTGACATCTTCTAGAACCCCCGGCCACATGGAGTTCATGACTCTCGGCCTTTAACTTCCTGACATCTTCTAGAACCCCCGGCCACATGGAGTTCATGACTCTCGGCCTTTAACTTCCTGACATCTTCTAGAACCCCCGGCCACATGGAGTTCATGACTCTCGGCCTTTAACTTCCTGACATCTTCTAGAACCCCCGGCCACATGGAGTTCATAACTCTCGTCCTTTAACTTCCTGACATCTTCTAGAACCCCCGGCCACATGGAGTTCATGACTCTCGGCCTTTAACTTCCTGACATCTTCTAGAACCCCCGGCCACATGGAGTTCATGACTCTCGGCCTTTAACTTCCTGACATCTTCTAGAACCCCCGGCCACATGGAGTTCATGACTCTCGGCCTTTAACTTCCTGACATCTTCTAGAACCCCCGGCCACATGGAGTTCATGACTCTCGGCCTTTAACTTCCTGACATCTTCTAGAACCCCCGGCCACATGGAGTTCATGACTCTCGGCCTTTAACTTCCTGACATCTTCTAGAACCCCCGGCCACATGGAGTTCATGACTCTCGGCCTTTAACTTCCTGACATCTTCTAGAACCCCCGGCCACATGGAGTTCATGACTCTCGGCCTTTAACTTCCTGACATCTTCTAGAACCCCCGGCCACATGGAGTTCATAACTCTCGGCCTTTAACTTCCTGACATCTTCTAGAACCCCCGGCCACATGGAGTTCATGACTCTCGGCCTTTAACTTCCTGACATCTTCTAGAACCCCCGGCCACATGGAGTTCATGACTCTCGGCCTTTAACTTCCTGACATCTTCTAGAACCCCCGGCCACATGGAGTTCATGACTCTCGGCCTTTAACTTCCTGACATCTTCTAGAACCCCCGGCCACATGGAGTTCATGACTCTCGTCCTTTAACTTCCTGACATCTTCTAGAACCCCCGGCCACATGGAGTTCATGACTCTCGTCCTTTAACTTCCTGACATCTTCTAGAACCCCCGGCCACATGGAGTTCATGACTCTCGGCCTTTAACTTCCTGACATCTTCTAGAACCCCCGGCCACATGGAGTTCATGACTCTCGGCCTTTAACTTCCTGACATCTTCTAGAACCCCCGGCCACATGGAGTTCATGACTCTCGGCCTTTAACTTCCTGACATCTTCTAGAACCCCCGGCCACATGGAGTTCATGACTCTCGGCCTTTAACTTCCTGACATCTTCTAGAACCCCCGGCCACATGGAGTTCATGACTCTCGGCCTTTAACTTCCTGACATCTTCTAGAACCCCCGGCCACATGGAGTTCATGACTCTCGGCCTTTAACTTCCTGACATCTTCTAGAACCCCCGGCCACATGGAGTTCATAACTCTCGTCCTTTAACTTCCTGACATCTTCTAGAACCCCCGGCCACATGGAGTTCATGACTCTCGGCCTTTAACTTCCTGACATCTTCTAGAACCCCCGGCCACATGGAGTTCATGACTCTCGGCCTTTAACTTCCTGACATCTTCTAGAACCCCCGGCCACATGGAGTTCATGACTCTCGGCCTTTAACTTCCTGACATCTTCTAGAACCCCCGGCCACATGGAGTTCATGACTCTCGGCCTTTAACTTCCTGACATCTTCTAGAACCCCCGGCCACATGGAGTTCATGACTCTCGTCCTTTAACTTCCTGACATCTTCTAGAACCCCCGGCCACATGGAGTTCATGACTCTCGGCCTTTAACTTCCTGACATCTTCTAGAACCCCCGGCCACATGGAGTTCATGACTCTCGGCCTTTAACTTCCTGACATCTTCTAGAACCCCCGGCCACATGGAGTTCATGACTCTCGTCCTTTAACTTCCTGACATCTTCTAGAACCCCCGGCCACATGGAGTTCATGACTCTCGTCCTTTAACTTCCTGACATCTTCTAGAACCCCCGGCCACATGGAGTTCATGACTCTCGGCCTTTAACTTCCTGACATCTTCTAGAACCCCCGGCCACATGGAGTTCATGACTCTCGGCCTTTAACTTCCTGACATCTTCTAGAACCCCCGGCCACATGGAGTTCATGACTCTCGGCCTTTAACTTCCTGACATCTTCTAGAACCCCCGGCCACATGGAGTTCATGACTCTCGGCCTTTAACTTCCTGACATCTTCTAGAACCCCCGGCCACATGGAGTTCATGACTCTCGGCCTTTAACTTCCTGACATCTTCTAGAACCCCCGGCCACATGGAGTTCATGACTCTCGGCCTTTAACTTCCTGACATCTTCTAGAACCCCCGGCCACATGGAGTTCATAACTCTCGTCCTTTAACTTCCTGACATCTTCTAGAACCCCCGGCCACATGGAGTTCATGACTCTCGGCCTTTAACTTCCTGACATCTTCTAGAACCCCCGGCCACATGGAGTTCATGACTCTCGGCCTTTAACTTCCTGACATCTTCTAGAACCCCCGGCCACATGGAGTTCATGACTCTCGGCCTTTAACTTCCTGACATCTTCTAGAACCCCCGGCCACATGGAGTTCATGACTCTCGGCCTTTAACTTCCTGACATCTTCTAGAACCCCCGGCCACATGGAGTTCATGACTCTCGTCCTTTAACTTCCTGACATCTTCTAGAACCCCCGGCCACATGGAGTTCATGACTCTCGGCCTTTAACTTCCTGACATCTTCTAGAACCCCCGGCCACATGGAGTTCATGACTCTCGGCCTTTAACTTCCTGACATCTTCTAGAACCCCCGGCCACATGGAGTTCATGACTCTCGGTGTTCGTCATCCACCTTTTTTTTTTTCTTTCGTCGCCAGGTTTTTCTTCGGCTTTGAACCGTCACTGGTGGTTTCTGTTTTTACCTCGGAAAGTGGCATCGCCGGGCTCCTAGCAACCGGATTCGACACACAATTCTGTATGTACCATTATGGGAGGGCAACTGGAAATGCATAAGATTTCATGTGAATGTAATGAATGTCTTCAGAGATCCAGAGCACAGTTGCATTATTTCTTTGCTCATCCTAATAAGCTTATTACAGGGGGGTTAATCAGATCTTGTAATTCCTGATGTTAGGACTAGGACAAGTGATCTCCACTGCCACCGCTGGTCATGGATGAAATGTCTCGGAATGAAAGTTTTTGACACTGGGAAATAGTCTGAAACAGACCAAGCGTTACCTTTTGATCGTGCCTTGTAAATATCCCTGGATCATAAATCATAAATATTATTTATTTATCATGAATCAGTGTCTTTAATTCAGTTCATTACAGATCCCTCTGTAGACTTTTTTTTTAAATACGATGCTTCTTCCAGACATAGCATTTATTATTCAGTTTTCAATATACACAACTGCCTGTTGGTAAATTCCCAACCAAAAAATAGAAGATAAAAGGGTACAGAATTCTCCCCTGTGGACTTTGGGCGTTCAGACAAATGGACACGGATATCACAAACTGTTCGTGAAACAAAGAGTATAACGTATGTTTTCATAGGAGAACGTTCAGCCTTCTGAATTATTTGCTTACTGTGTATGTAATTATATTTTTTTGTGTGGGTCTATGTCTACCAATGAGTATCCACCACTCAGAGCATCGGTTTGGCAATACAACAATTAATTCAATACCTGCCCTCTGTCAACTGGGTACAACGACTGCTTCATACAATTATCTGACCAGTTACTTTGGTGTAAGTAGTAACTGCTATGATGTACATTGTATGATGTGCATGTGAGATGTGGACTACAGGACCTCCCGCATTGCTGAGGCTGGTAAAAAACTGTTTCGCTAGTTGATTCAGAAGGAGTTTAAGTCCGAGTCAAAACGGATGAAAATCAGATTTTACTCAGAGCGCTATAATTCTTAGAACCTTGCTCCCCAGTCAGTTTGTCGCATCAATATATCATTTAATCGACACTGGTAACAAACCAGTGTTCATACATTTATGTCCACGTCATCTCTTTCTGTGATTAAATGTCTTATATTCTGTACAACATGGTACATTGTAATGGGCAACAACACATTGCTTTGCTCATTAATAAACTGACTCTGTTCTCGTAAACGTGTTGTCTGACACGTTAATATACCGACTCCTCAATTCTAAGCTGAGACCAGAGGAGAAAAAAATAGTTCCAGGGATAATCATATTTTTCACAAAATATTTTTAAGTCTTTGAAGCAGCCAATATATTTTTTTAAACAAGTTCCAATGTTTCCCAGTACCAGTGCCATATATCGGGGTCATTATCATTATCCTCATGCATACTACTTTTTTTTGTTTTTGATAATGACGTTTTTGTCATTGTTATTTTTTTTTTAATAGATTCATCCTGATGATATATGTCCTTGATCATTTCAAATCAAGAAATAGTCAAGTAGAGTAAAATCTAATGTCTTATAGAACAAGTTAGTATTGTGGTCATTTATAATCATACCGTCCTTTAAGTACGTTTTCCTGTTTTATGCTGCCCTTTGTGGTGTACAAAGCTAACATTATTTCATCTCACTAAATGTAATAAATCCGTATCTCTGTAACAACATCAGCTTTGTTAACTATGTGGTCTTACATGATTGTGTGTAAATAAAGCAGATTAACTGAACTACAGCCTGATGGTTTGTATTTGTATACAAGTCTGTCTGTGAGCCAGTTCGTCAGTTGTTGTTGTCGGTGATTCTGGCGTTTGGGAGGCTTTTGTTGTTGTTGTTGTTGTTGTGACTTGAATAATGTTGTTGATGTTATGCTGTTGTCATTTTTTTATTTGATGGCTCTGTGGTGCAAACATGAATTGAGACAACCAGTTCCATACAATGCCTAAGTCCACCTAGACTCCAGAACGAACAATATATTATTATGCCCATGCATAAAGATATGCAAAACATATAAACCTACGACTGATATTGGTGTTGTTGTTGTTGTTGTTGTTGTTGTTACTGATACCTCAGATGTTGCTGTTGCTGGTGTTGTTGTCAATGTGTTTGCAAACACTAACAAAGAGAAAGAACGCCACACACAGAACCATTCATCCAATTAATCCCAGCCATATCAACCATATGTTGCTGATACCTTTGTGGAGCATGGAAACACTAAGGGTGATACATGACCTAAACTTAGGCCAGCAGTAGACCAGATTTAGAGTTGTACATAAGCTTGACACATTCAGCGTTCAGGCGTGGACAATCGCAACACCCTGTGTTTGTACCAGCAAGACTCTGCAGCTCAGTATGAAAGCACGCTATCGGAGGTCAAGACTTGCTACCGGCACTTCTGTGACGATTTCTACTATTTTGAACCAACTTTCTGTACACTTTCTTTCCTATTGGATGAAGTCTTTCAGGATACAATGCTTAGTGTTGCACGTGTGATCTCGACGTGTGTAAAGGGAGATTATTTTTTAAAATGTGAGGTTGCAGCACATAGTGAAAATGTAGTTAAACAAACAAAAAAAAGTTGTACTTGGCAAATAATTTCATCCATTTTAAAGACTTGGGGATTTTGTTTGTCTTTAATTTCTAAGGCAGGACTTTAAGTTTACCCATTTTAACTTCCTTATATCGAGAGCACATAATGGTTGTTGGCTTGTCTGTGGATGATACAGTTTGGCCCTCATGTATTCCCAACGTTCTGTCAATCCTTCCGGACTACACAGCAGCAAGTGGGTCTGTAAGCAGGTCCAGGGACTAATCGGCTTATTTCTGAGTGAGCTCCCTTTACCTGTCATCTAGAGATCTAAGTTGCGGCCCTTGGCAAGTAGTCGAACTGGGACAGCCGCTTTCGTGACTTAATCTGGTGATAGAGAGATTAGTTCAGATACTCACAAATCTGCTGGCTGGATTGTCAAGTTACTTTCACACATAATTTCATACTTCTTCTTCCTTTTTCTTCTTTTGTTGTTCTTCTGCCAAATCTTTATCACCTCCTTGTTTATTATCTGAACTTCTTTTTCCTCTTCCCCCCCCCCCCCCTTCCCATATCGCAGCTTTTTCCTCAGCTGACGTGTGCCGAGAGTCAGAAAGGTTTGCAGTTAGTAATAACGAGCTAATTACTCCCAATTTTCCTTGTTTAGTTTTTTCTTGCCCTTTATTACTTAATTCTAAATAATTCTAACCTAAACTGTTGACAACCACATTTCCACAAATGTGAGAACTTTCCTTCTTCATTTTACTGCACTGTTGGGGGATAATACAGTTCGGTATATAGACTGGAACGACTTTGTTTGGTGAATTTTAGACAAATGTTTTATTCAGTGTGAAACACCCTTTACCCGCCTCATTATTATGGTCACTCATAATTCGTCTTGCACCGTAAGACATGGAATATTCCTTCAATATGATTTCATTTCTATCCATATTCCAGGGCAGAGTGTAAGGGCTTGTGCTTGTTAATCGTATCGGTTTAAGCTATTCAGGATTCAGTTCTGTAAGCTGATGTGGCCTACAAACATAAGATATAGAATGATTTTATGTCCTTCTAGTGTGAAGACAACTTTCTGAGGTACATAACTGTATTGTTTACAGTTGTGAATTTGGCATAGAAAAGTTGGTTCTGAAACTACTAGTATAGCCTAGTCTTAACGTTTCCCGTGTTTTCTGTTTTTGTTCTTTTCTCTCAAGTGCTCACGGATCTGTCGCCAAGGTCAGTTTTAGGAAAAAGACGGTTATCATTGGACCTGGAAGTATTTTGTTTTCGCCAATAACGCCAAAAGCAAGCATGAGGACTATTTTGAAGGCGTATTTTGAGATGTGCCATTTTATTTCTTCTTTCTTTCAATTTTGTTTTTTGGAGGGTGGGGCTTTATGATGTTGTTGTTGTTATTGACGATGATGATGATGATTTTTATTCTCTTTAAGTATCTTTAAGGAACACCAGGTGCTGCTCTGCCCTGTTCACCAAGGTGAGTGAAAATGAAACAACGCACTGCACGAGAGAATCTCCGCCATAAACAGACATTAATTGGATGAATGCTGACTAAAACCAGCTAAGAAAGTCTGACTTGTTGCTGGAGACACTCGGAGTTGGTCCTTTTCTGTGCTTTCTGTGCTCTGAGTTGTGCCATACAGTCGTCGTCAGAATTATTTGCTGTCTACGGGCAGCTGCAGAGTCAACGTATCGTCAGGGATCTCGTAATTATTTAGGTGAGTCTGCATAGATGTAAATGTGTGTACATACATCATTGTGTGTTGGTGAGTGGGGTGAGTGAGAGTGAGTGAATGCGTGAGCTCTATCTATCTAGCTATCTCTCTATCTCTCTATCTCTCTATCTATCTATCTATCTATCTATCTATCTATCTATCTATCTATCTATCTATCTATCTATCTATCCCGTCGAAGTACTTCCTTAACAACAAATATCTTTGTATTCCCATTATCAATGTACCTTCTCTTGTCTTTTTCTTTTTTTTTAATTTTTAAGTCAGTCTGTTTCAATTATAAAGACAGTGACCGAATCTGCAAGTAGCGTCTTCCCCAGACTCACGCAAAATGTATACACTCTGGTCATCAAAGACCAACGTCTGTCCTTTTTTCCACCAACTCTTCCACTGGTTAATCGCCTTGTCCTTGACCTATTCAACAGAATTCCGTTCTGGTTTATTGGGTCTTTCATATTGTTGTCACCGGAGACGGGCTCTTGGTTGTTGCGGTTACGGGAGTACAAAATATTATGTTCTGAACGATGTTTCAGGAACCATGACTCCAACTCAAAACAATTGAGTATTATTGCCCCTGGTCATAAAGTTTGTTTACACACTTTTAACCCTCAAGGTACCTTAATGTAATACCAGTGAAACAGACATTTATCACTCGGTTGCAGTTCCCACAAAAACTCAGGATGAGAAAAATTAGTTAGTTTTAGTGTTTTTTACAGTATACACACTAAACTAAATAATCACGAAAAACCTCTTAATTATGTCCCGAAGAATGACCCTAAGAACAAGGTGGGGACAAGGTGGTCTAGAGGCAAGGTGCTCGCCTCTCATGCCAAGGGTTCCGGGTTCTAAACCCGGGCAGTGCAGGCATGTTGGAAAGTGGATTTTTCTCATATTTTCAGGTCCCTGGTCCTATTGGGGGGTAGGATCGAGTAGTTCTTGGAAATTGGATTTTTCTCATATGTTCAAGTCCCTGGTCCTATTGGGGGGTAGGATCGAGTACCTAGTCTTCTCGGATAAGGACGAAAAAATTCGGAGGGCCCGTGTGCACGTTGCGCACGTTAAAGATACCTTGGCAGTTGGAAATCGTAAAGAGCAGGCCGAAAGGCCGCTGCCCGGGAAAAATTGAAATTAATAGATTAAAATTTATCCATATCATCTCCCCCCCCCCCCCCCCCCCCCCCGCCAGAACAAGAAATAATAAAACAAGTAAAGTGAGGTGTAAATGCCAAGGGCAGCGAACCTCCTAAAATAAAGACCTCAAATCATGACCCTAAGAACGAATTCTCACGAAATTAGAGTTCGCCCATAAGCAGAAATGGGGCCCGTGCCCAGAAGGTTAACCCCAAAACAGTTCATGTATTTTTGTCAGTGCCACAAAAGACGTAGGTATTTGAATCCGATACTGGCAGTCAATCGATCCAAACTCAGTGTCTTAACACATCACAGGTGGCTTATCCCATCGAATGCCACTCGGCATGATACTTGAGAGGATCCTGTTCAAGGCAAGGTACAACGGAATCGATACCTGAAATGCTATCACAATGGTGTACAATGGATCACGGACAGCTTCGAGTCTATAACTCTGTACAGAAACAGCCTTACAAATCTTACATCTATGGGGTTTGCTGGCCCTGTGTAAACAGTTAGATCTTCAATTTTACCACTAGACGGTAAAAAGGATGTACCTGATTCAAAATAATCAAAGCTATGGCTAACAGAGCGAAACTCGTGGAAGTTTTAAGATGAGGAGAAAAAAAAAACTGACCGCAGAAACATCTAAATCAAAGCGTGAGGCAGGGGTGTCAAATTAAACGTAACAATTTAAATAACATTTTTTACATTTTTGTTCTATCGAGTGCCGCCCCCCTCCTTTCTTCCGCTGTTCCCTTGCCTCTTCCGTCTATTAAAAAAACACACAGATTTAAACCACTGTCACGAGCAGAGTTATGGTCTTGGGGATCTAACGACTGCACGAGAGGCAGTTAACTCACACTCGGACACAAACACACAAGAAAGTATTAAATAACTAGAGTATATGTATGTCAGGCCGGCCGGGCCATATTATTACATAATATTAATATACTAAACAAAAGACAGAGGTATATTCAAAGCAAAAAATTCTAATTACTAAACTTAACCTATCATATTCATGTAACTAAGTTCCCTATCAAAGGTAATGCAATTAATAGCCAAATGGGTATATTATAAGAAATAAGATATTAATCTAAACTAACAGTTGAGTCGCCACTGGCCAGACGCCAGGCAAACTCTCCAGCAATAATACAGATTCTCAAGGTACACTGAAGGCTAGAACAGCCCAGTACATTCAAAGCCTACAGAAGCACAAATTGGCTTGTAGGTATTTAAACAGCTTGTAAAAGTATATATATATATATATATATATATGCAATCACTCAGTCACTATTCATTTCATCAACAAGGTGCCATATTTCTTCAATCGTATTATGGAGATAGCTTTACAATACAGAACACTCGTTCGTCGAGTGCAAGCTGTGGGTTTCTCAGACTTTCTACGAGGCTGTGGGTTTCCTCCCTATCTCTGGACTTCTATCAATTACTAGTGAAAAAGTTCAGGTACTGGCCAACCGGAGATACTTCACGAAACGATACTTCTCTCGTCTGTATTCAATGAATTTCAACGTTACACGATGTTTTATACTGTCCAACTACCCGGTAAGGCTAGTCCGCTGGCCAAATTAGTTCAGCAATCTCATTGGCCGAAACATCCCACCATTTTGAATGTAGGAATATAGTCTGCACTATTCTACCAGCCAGTTAACGTGCAAAAACTTGTCTAGTCATACTTAATGTCAACTATCCCCACCTTGTCTCTTCCCTACTCTATTACTTGAAATCACGAACATTAAAACCGACAAGCGTCAATCTAACAGTTCAACTTTGCAATTCTTTACTCACAAACAATAATACGCGAGGACCGTTCAAGGCCACCAGCCAATTTCTCATGGCCCTGGTGAAGAAACAACTCACGGCTCTGCGTGAGATTTAATAACACTTGACTCATGACAACCACGATAAAACAATTTCTAAGCGTATGACAGGCTGTAATTATGTAGGATAGTTCCGCAGTTCTTCATTTGATTTCTTAAACATCTTTAGGGAGGTCAGCTTGAGCATTGTGTCTACCCTCCTCGTGAGATACTCACCAGATCTATACAGAGCTCGCCCTTACAGTTTGTCATTTCCCTCCTCTTTGCACATCTACTACAGGTGAATCAACCACCCCCCCCCCCACCCCCCCCAAAAAGCTTTGGTAGGGACCGTTGTTTATACAAGTTTGCTTGTGCATAGAGATTACGTTAAGGACCAAGTTAGGATTAAAGTTAGGGTCAGGGTAGTGTTGTCTAGGTTGACGCCTGGAAATAAACCTTTGTCTATGTGTAGGGGGCGGGGGTTTGTGCTTCGTTAACGGCAGTTGTCTCTGCCGCAACATACCCACTGCAGTTTTTCCAATCATCAACCTCGACGCCACCATCTTTAGTTCAAGCCCAACCCTAACCCTAATCCATTGAGAAAACTCTGCCTACGGAAAACCCATTGGGACAACTCTCAGGGACAACTATCCCCGTCGATGCACTTCCATACCAACAAATATCCAACATCGGTCACTACCAGAACCGTGTGGCCTATTGACCAAGAGAAGAGAATTAACACTGATGCCCCTGTTCTTGACCAAATCAGTTCAAATATTGACGAAAACGAGTGATATTTGGTTCTATCAATTTTAAAAAGAATTATAATAAGCATCATTAATTTTTACGTTCATGGCTTAGCCCAAAGTGATCTTTGAACTGTTGCAGGTTCATTCCAGCTTAAACTGGCAAATATTTCTCTTATCTAACTGAAAAAACATGCATCACGTAAGTTTCCAGTGACCAATCAATCAGCAGATACAGAAGGTAGCTGTATATTTACACGTCACTTCGTTTGCCTCGATAAAATATTTTCTAGGCCATTGTGGATTATTTCCAACGAACATTACAACATGTGTAATATGTAAACTTGAGTGCTGTGATGACGTAGACTTCAACCCTGCTGTCTGGTCACAGAACAAGGTATTTAGCTATAAAGATAAGTTTACTAGCGATTTTCGCGCTGCATAATTTTGCTGAGGTGTAATTAAAATGGAAAAGTTGCAAGAAATATCGTAACACTGCATTCTTTAACTTAGTTTTTAAATACATGTCGTTTTACAAGAAGTGCAAATGTAAACTATTGTCTTTCTGAGACAGAGTTTGGCCTAAATTATTCAGATACGGTGTTTTGCCACAGTTGTTAGATCTGACCACCGGCCTTGGGGCAGAACGATTAGGTAGAGAAAACATTCACTAATGGCGTGTGTTCCTTGTGGCAAATCGGTGATCGGTCAATTGGAAACCTATTGTTTCCTTAGACATCGATCCGGCCCATCGATCCCCGCAATTCATGCGTCAAAATGTGATCGCCAGAAAATCCTAGTGGTCTCCCATTGTACTCGTGTCTCCTTTGTAAACCTAAGTGGCCATTCCAATCTCTCTTTTTGTTGATTCGATTCAGCAGGCCTGACGCCTTTTCTTTCCCCTATTGACTCAGATTTATTCCTCATTTCTAGATATGAAAAAGATAGACAAACTCATATGACTTTTGTGTGCTTCAGTACAGTTGACATTAGCTAGGCGGTCAGTTATTGGATACAACGAAACTGGGAAAGAAGTGGATGTAGGTATCGCTACCTACTGACAAGTGACATGGAAACCATTCTAGAACATCAATATTAAAATTACATTTCTTTTAATATTGGTTGTTTTGTTTTGTTCCTTTATAATGATTGCCTATGTAGGTTGGCTCGGGGAACCGTGCATTTTGTTTATTGATATTTTTTTAGTAGTTTACAATTTATAAACAATTCATTCTTAATCTAACTAAACGAGATTGATGCTCTCATCTCCCACCTGCAAATTGCAAGAATGATTTAATATTTCTTCTGCTTTAGTTAACTAGTTGAGTACCCAAAATGAAAAATATGATAGATAGGCTATTAATTCTGTGGGAAACAGTAACAGTTAATACAATGAACACCTCCCCGTGTGAACTGTTCGGTACATTTCAGTACTGGCGATCAATAAATACATAACATAAACTGTCATGACTTAAGAATCCGAAAATTGTACGATAAATAATAGACTCAAATTTCATGAGGGCTGCTGCTCCCTATATACATGCACAACATTCATTGTTTGTTGTGTTTGTATTTTGGTGTTTGTGTGTGTGTGTGTGTGTGTGTGTGTGTGTGTGTGTGTGTGTGTGTGTGTGTGTGTGTGTGAGGGAAGAGCAAGGGAAAAGACGGGGGGGGGGGGGGACTCCAGATAAACCCGGAAAAGGAGGGGGGGTCGGCTATCAATGCCAAACACTAAGCAAAATGACATTGAAGAGATTAAGTCAGGCAATGTTTACATTTCTATAAAATACATTATCGCTGCAGGGACAGGGCGGAGGGGAGCAACTGTTAGTTTAATGTCAACTGACACTGCAATCCTCAATTGAAATCCACAGAGAAGAAAAACAAATGATAAACACTATAATTATCTCTACATGTTTACTGAAAACATTCTATTAAATGTAGCCTTTCACAATGGTCTCTGACAGAAAGAAGTGGAGAATTTTCTGGGTCAAAGACTTTAGTAAATTTCAGTCTGCCCCCAATGGGTAGTTACTGGGAACAACTTTGTATACAGGAAACAGATCAGTTATTCTCTCTCTTTCTCTCTCTCTCTCTCTCTCTCTCTTTCTCTGCCTGTCTCTCTCTCTCTCCTTCTCTCTCTTTCTCTCTCTTTCTCTCTCTCTCTCTCTTTCTGTCTCCCTCTCTCTCTTTCGCTCTCTCTCTCTTTCTCTATTTCCCTCTTCCTCTATTTCTCTCTCTCTGTCTCTCTTTCTGTCTCTCTTTCTCTCTCTTTCTCTTTCCCTCTCTCTTTCTCTCTCTCTCTCTCTCTCTCGAAAGTTGCAATGCCACCATCTAATGCACGGTTTTAGTTTTATGCCACTTGATGACATTTTATTTTCATCTTAGTCAAAAGTTGCATGATTGTCCCTTAGAATATAAAACTGGTGATAACGGGGAAGCTGACGGTGTGGACCTAATGTAACAACAAGCAGTGTTATGTGTTGGTCCCTTACTCTCCTCCTGCACCTGACTTTGCCCTCTCTACCCTCATTAACGTCCATCACAAAGACAGAAAAATGTACTTTGGAAGGCACTCCAAGCCACAAATCTCTTGCTTAAGTCACCATTCTATCAAACTATTACATAAATTAAAATGTATATTTTTTTAAAGAAACCAGATGAGGTACCCGGCATTATCCGGGATAAACCGGTGAACCTACCTCTCTCTCTCTCTCTCTCTCTCTCTCTCTCTCTCTCTCTCTCTCTCTCTCTCTCTCTCTCTCTCTCTCTCTCTCTCTCTCTCCCTCTCTTCGGTCTAGATAGCTTCCCACATTCGACAGTCTTACTACAGATTCATACGTACCAAAGCACGGTGCAACCATTTCTGGTAGGGAAATTGCGCGTACCGAATTGAACACGTAGTAACATCGTTTCCGGTGTGGTGGGCTTACTGTAGGAAGCCAAAACAAAGATCATTGTATTTTACATTTCTACAACTCTTTACTTAAAAATAATATCTGAAATTTGAATCAACAGAGTCGGTCGATACAAAAGGGGTTGGGCGAGATTAGTTGTCACTTAGGAAAATTAAATTCAGAATTTTGAAACTGCCATTTAGGCTGTAGTGTCGAGCAAAAAGAGGGCCTAAATTACACAAGAATGAATTATTTCAGCCACTATTTTTTTTTTTACAATAATATATTTTTTACCATTAATGTAACGTTAGGTCGATCGACTCAGAAAATCCAAGCCATGAACTTCAAGTAGTCTTGTGGAAGACTTTGGCATTTGAAATGGGACACAAAAATTAATAGTTACAAATAAACAAAGAATTATAATTGTTATTATTATTCGTATGGTAAGTGTTACAATGTTTCCCTGCTATGTCCCTGTTCCAGCTACTGACGCGCCGTGTAGAACACTTAGGAACTACCACGCGTTATGGACCGCGGCACAGTCAGGACAACCATGCGGGCCAGGAAGGTCATCTATGATGAGTATACAGGTAAGTGGCTTAGATAGATAGATAGATAGATAGATAGATAGATAGATAGATAGATAGATAGATAGATAGATAGATAGATAGATAGATAGATAGATAGATAGATAGATAGATAGATAGATAGATAGATAGATAGATAGATAGATAGATAGATAGATAGATAGATAGATAGATAGATAGATAGATAGATAGATAGATAGATAGATAGATAGATAGATAGATAGATAGATAGATAGATAGATAGATAGATAGATAGATAGATAGATAGATAGATCGATAGATAGATAGATAGGCAGAGAGAGAGAGAAAGAAAGACAGATATATAGATAGAGAGATAGATAGACAGATAGGTAGGTGGAGAGAGAGAGAAAGAGATAGATAGATAGATAGATAGATAGAATAGATAGATAGATAGATAGATAGATAGATAGATAGATAGATAGATAGATAGATAGATAGATAGATAGATAGATAGATAGATAGATAGATAGATAGATAGAGAGAGAAAGAAAGACAGATATATAGATAGAGAGATAGATAGACAGATAGATAGGTGGAGAGAGAGAGATAGATAGATAGATAGATAGATAGATAGATAGATAGATAGATAGATAGATAGATAGATAGATAGATAGATAGATAGATAGATAGATAGATAGATAGATAGATAGATAGACAGACAGAGAGAGAGAGAAAGAAAGACAGATATATAGATAGAGAGATAGATAGACAGATAGATAGGTGGAGAGAGAGAGAAAGAAATAGATAGATAGATAGATAGATAGATAGATAGATAGATAGATAGATAGATAGATAGATAGATAGATAGATAGATAGATAGATAGATAGATAGATAGATAGATATAATTCTTTATTTCCAATTAGTCGGTACAGTATTTCACACACGATACCCATACAGGCAAGATAGATAGATAGATAGACAGCCAGGCAGGCAGGCACATGACCCATAGTTATGTACCTATCAACATAAGCCTACCTACAGCCCGTGATGACCTTTGACTCCCGAAACCCGTGTAACACTATCTGAACAACCAGAGTATGCCAGACACGTACAGAACTAGGGGGTACTGACCATGGCCTCTCGCCTACTCGCTGCTAAAGTCCTTTGCCATAATTCTTCAAAACTTTGAAACTGTGGATTTTAAACTGTAAAACTATCCAATCCTATTGTTTCAATTTCCCAATTCCGGGTTTGTTTTGACGAACGCCTTTTCAACATTTTAGCTGTTAGTTGTGCATGGAGAAAATAAAAATAAAGAAATCCGATTCAACGGTATCTTGAACGGAATTTTAATGTGTAACTTAATTTTTTTGGTAAATAGTTTTTAATTAATGTACCATAAACTCACGGGAAAATTAAACAGCTTCTTGGATACACACATGCCATACTTATATGATTGTTATCTTGAATCTGGTAGCCCATCTTTTTCTATGAGAAGGTATCATTCTGTATCAGATCATAACGACAAATCACCGTAGCTAGGTACAGGACAGAATGTTTCTTCATAGTTGGATCTACGTTTTTGAGTGTAGAGTATGGAGAATGTGCTGGTTTTAAACATTGCTCGAGAAATTCTGTTTCCTGCGGATTCGGTCATTCTTGTGGGGAAATTAAACGATTGTATGGTTGAAAGTGGACTGAACACAGTTTGAAACCGATGAAAGGGTCCAGCGGAAAGGTTTGATCTAGTTTTGCGTGTATAAAATGAAGGGCTCGGTTCTAGGCTGTGCCCAAGTCACATACGCACACATTATAAAGAGATGTGTGGCAAAAAAATACTTATCGTGTAGGATACAACCGTGAAGACACCAACTCTTTCAATGTGCCCCACTCTAATCATAATGATTATGTTAGGCTGTTGTTGCTTGTACGTTCGAACTCCAAGCAATTGCACTAGCGGCACGTGCCTATCCCTAACCCTGCCCTTATCCCCAGCCTTAATTCTTATGGAATCCCAAACCCTGCCCCCTTACCCTTTTAACCGAAAAACAAGAGGAAAACAAGAAGAAAATCTGGAAGAATAATTAATTAAGGCTGTTGTTAGGAGTATTTCGACAGGAACTCTCTAGTTCTGAAGTCGCAGAAGGCTTTAAAAATACGTACCCCTAGCGCAAAATACTTGGGGTACCTAGGTACAAGTAACAACATTCTTTATGTTATGGGTCAATGTTCATTGGACAGTAGACCGTATACTACCTGATCACTGTGCACTATTGTACTGTTTGCTTTGGAATCCAAGTAGACGTTGGCATGGTATAGATGTAAGCCTTTTAATTATTGCTGATATGGTGTATGTATGTGTGTGTGGCAGGTGCCTTCTATGTGGAGACCCGAGTGGAAGCTCTGGAGCGCCAGGTGGCGACACGTGCCAAGATGACAGATGTACTCAACAGATCTCAGGACACAAAACTCAGGATCAGGAAAAAACAGGTGAGTATGTGATCTCTGTGAGTCGGATCTGGCGATTTCATCTGTGTATATATCTATACTATATATATTTGCGGACTTGAGATTTTTCGTTGCAAAAGGCTTCTGAACCACTCAACACTCAGACTTCAAACTTTATATAGTGCATCAGAATGGATGTAAGGGTGCACAGTTTTTAATAGAAGTCTCAAATCAGTGTAGTTTTTTTAATTGGAAATTTATTGTTTCCCCAATTTTAGATCTATTTCGAGTCATGGTTCGCCATTTTAAGGTTTCGTTATCACTTCCTGCGATGTGGTTACTATCAAACACACTAACCCGTGCGCAAATCATGCCATTGTACGGGATGCGCAGGGTGTCAACTCACAAAGGTAGAGCAGTAAGCTTATTTATAAACAAATAAACAAAAATAAAATAAACAAATAGGAACAGGCAAGATGAAGCAGGTCCATAATAACCACCCAGAACTGAAACTAATATTCAAACCGATTTATCCCGGGCAGGGCCGGGGACCTCAGCTAGTATATATATATATTGATAACTCGAAACTTTGGTCACCTAAGACTCAGGAACCGCATCACACTCAGGCTTCAAACTTTGCACAACAGCATAATTATTATTAATGCGAAATTAACATGGGCTATATTAGAAATTATGAAATGTTCAGGCTTCTACGTTTCATTTTTCATTGTTTCGGCATCATTTAGATCTATTTCGAGTCACGGTTCGCCATTTTAAGGTTTCGTGACGCAGTTCCCCTCATCGTTCGTTCGCTGAAGGAAGCAAATTGTGGATTAACGAAAACATGGATCGCCCGTAAACTTTCCCGAAAAGGGTAAACAAACTCCAGTCCAGAGTAGGCGCGGAATCCGAGTCGATACTGATTCTGTCATTGTATTTTTTTGTCTGTGGAAGGAACTTTACTTTGTGACCTAGACCTAGATCATTATAAGTAATAAAGATATTTCTCCCGGGCAGGGCCGGGTAACTCAGATAGTTTGTTATAGTTTAAGTTCGTGTCTGTGTAACAGAGACAGACAGACAGACAAATTCGGTATAATCGTTCCAGCATTTGGTATCCGAATTCTCAAGACGGGGCTTGTCTAAATTCGAAATGGTGAATAAGAAAAGCAAGGTTTCTTTTGCAAAGCCCTGGATTAGCACCAAAGAACAACACAGTCTGTGCCACAGACTAATAAAATACCCAGACTGGATGATCCCATTGTGTGACGTCACAAAATAGCGAAAGGTCATGAACCATCCGCCATATTAGGTTTACGGTAACGACCGACGCTTCAGCATAGCTACAATTTTGAATGACACCATTTTGACGCGCCTACTGAACGCGGAAGTTTGGTTCCGCATCAAGAAATTAATACATGTACAACCAATCTTGACAAATAAAAAGAAATTTCTACTGCAGATAGAACTAGAATCGGAATTTCCCGAGTGGCGGACATGTTGGTTATACGGCCGCCGCTCGGGAAATTCAGTAAAAAAAAACTACACAGCCCGAAGCTCGTGTTTCCAGTCTGGTTAATTTATTAGTCTGTGGTCTGTGCAGTGAATTGTAAAAGAAAAAGAAAGTCTATGTGAAAATGAAAAGACGAGGCAACCTTTCAGGCACTAAGGGCCTCCGGCTAAACTCAGTACTCAACTAGAACCATTTCAAAATCAGAAGAACACACATGTATGATCGTATTTTGCCGTTCTGTCTTTCCGAACTGGTCTCTCGTGTCTGTTATCTCTCGTGTCTGCTATCTCATTGTTTGATTTAATAGATCAACTTCAGTGTCGACTGATCCATATTGTTGACACTGAGTGGGGCAAACATGGACGTTTTCCCTTGTCTTCTTATTTTTCGAAGACGGCGGGGGGGGGGGGGGGGGACCATTTTGATTTTGGTTTTTTAACGATAAATCCTGAATCAGAAGTTTATATGAATTTAGGCAATATCAGACAAAACTGATCATTATTAAATATATATTATTATTAATAAATATTCAAATATTATTTGAGTTGTGAGTTGAGAACTGCTGTGAGTTGTGAACTGCGCCTAACTGAGATAGAGAGAGGTAGAGAGAGTTGTGAATTGCGCCTAACTGAGATAGAGAGAGGTAGAGAGAGAGAGAGAGAGAGAGCGAGAGAGAGTGAGTGAGTGAGACAGGGAGAGAGAAAGAAGCAGTGTAGTGTGTTGAGCGCTTCGCCGGCTCTCCATTCTGCTCTGTGGTTGACATGTTATTTCTGTAAAGCGCTTTATAAATGCCATCCATTATTATCATTTACAAATGAAATGCTAGTAGGAGTTTCCTGTTGTTTGTTTTACTTTATTTTATTCTCTTCTATTTTACTTTATTTTTTTCTTCCTTCTATTTAAAGTTATCTAAACGCATTGTATTTCCTATTATTTCTGCTTCAATCCCAACTCCAGCCGATACTCTTCTCTGTGGAATAAAATCTGTTTCCTCTGCTGTTATGAATACCGTAAAACTATAAGACGACCCTGTACATGCCAAGTGCTATACCATTACCGTAAACTAAGTTTAAAAAAGAAAAAAATTGACTAGGCGTCAGGATTCCAAGTAAACATACACAGTGACATTTGACCGCCTTACACCAGTCAGAATCAATATCAGATAATCGATCAATGGCAAACTGCTGCTCCACAAATGTAAACAATATCCCACCTACTGTGATCGCCCCAAATTAAGTTTGCCCGGGCATGTACGAATACCTCACATTCACAACAAATCCATTACCGTCTCGATCTGTCTGAGATTGTTTTCTTGCATCGAGTCGTTAATCGTGAATATTTTGATGTGAACATGATTTGTGCATCAGCCTGAAAACTAAATACGGGGGAGGGGGTGGGGGGAGGGGGTGAAGGGGTTGGTGTGTCGAGATGGTGTGTTGTTTTTTTTTCAACTCTCTAGGATCCTATTATATTTGAAACACGTATGTGCTGTATTTACGTGAATAACTCGCCATCGTTCCATAAGACAATGACTGTGATTTGTGACTGTGATTGTCCATCCTCTGTTGCCGTCGAGCGTCGAGGGGAGATGCAGTTGTTTTTTTTTATGGTAGGCCAACTCTGCCGCTCTTTCATCGGAGATGTTGTTTCTCATGGTTCCTTTGACTCCTTCAATCCATCTAAGACAGTAGTAACTCAAAAATTCGAAAAATGGATTCTTAAATATATTAAACTACATTCAAAGCCGCATCGATTGCTCTTGGTCACCGACTCCTAAGCCAAAAATGTATCGAATAGCAAACTTTTAAGAATTCATCGAACCGGACCGGTTGTGCTGAAAAACAGTTTTTTTGCTTCTCCCGAAAAGTAGTCAAAACCAATTACGACAGTTTAAGGGAGCGTTGACGAGCTGTCAGTGGCGCCAGAAATACTGGTCTCTTCAACAATTCCTCAGATTTTCAACCCACCGCAACGCCAGTGCAAGCCTTTCGTCTCTTTACTTCAGTATCTTATGGCTAGAATCAAAAGTAACATTAATTTTAATTTGTTCACTGCTATAATATCACAATAATTCGTATAAGGGGAATAATGAGTATAATTAAGTTACAATATGCTCTCGCTGCTCACTCAAGACAAAAGTTCGAGGCACACGCCACCTATTGCCCAGATTTCTACTTCTGATACATCTTTTAATTTATCAACAACTATTTTTCTTTTGTGGTCAATCCAGGTCTTTGTATTTTTTTTGCATTTATCCGACTAGTGTCCAAAAATGGATCCCTATGCATGAATGGGTTTTAGTTGTGCATGTTTCATGAGTTCCGGCCCAATCAGTCCTTGTCTGGGCTTTTGTAGGTTAAATATGTCACAAATCCCAGACTGGGAGATGTAATAGTTTATGACAGGACGACAATCACGAACAAACAAGTTTAACACTTAACAAAACAACCCATCAGACTCACACATTTATTAAACATAATTATACATATAATAGCGCCATTACATACATTATATTATTGAAATGAACTGCCGTACAACGGCCTCACTCTCACACACACTCTCCCTCGGATCCACAATCCGGTAGTTACTCCCAAAGGCACTTCGGCCTCAGCCTCTCCCCTCAGGGTCTTAATAGTACATTAATGATTCACTGGCACCGCAGTCTCTCAGTATCCCCTTTCTATTGTCATACACCTTAATATTCCACTCGCATCTCCACAGGGCAATAACACATTATTATTTCCATAGCCATCAACATGGCAACAACATAGTATCAGTTCACTAGCCTATCAACATGGCAACAATATAGTATCTCATTCACTCTCATATCTACGTCCCTGTCCGTGGCCTGACTGCCACGACTTTATGTGCCTCTACTGTCCTGCACTGACAGTCTCACTTCTGGCCTATGTATGGCCTCCGGCCCTATGCTGGCCTATCACTTGTGCTCATCGAGGTGGCTCTTCGGCCCGTCCCCGACACCTACAAGAATAACATTACATTGGTATAATACCCTACCATTTCTATTCACTCCACCTCTCCTTACAATCCATGAAGCGTACACACACTAGTTCCCCTTTCACTCACCACACATCTTACGGTAACACACTTCCATCGGAGTACACACTACTCACTCGCGCTACAAATCCATGAACTCACTTTCATCTATCGCTCATGGCGCACATTGCTATATCCAATATCAAGGACTTCCACATTCCTCACATATACTTATTTACATCATGGTAATAGACGAATATAATATAATACATCAATCATAATAATCAATCAACGTTCTACATACCAGTCATTACTGGAACAACACTCATCCGTCTCCCGACTGCTTTCACTTATGTCCGCCCGCTGGGCTCTTATTCACAGGTCCGCTCCGTCGGACCTTCTAACTTGCAGTGATAGTTATACAGCGCTTTCGCCTCATTCAGACCCCCTCCCACTACTCACAACAGCACGCTTAACTTGCTGTCTACTGTGAGTCCTTCTTACTCTACACCCGCTCTGTAGCAATCCCCTTAATTGCACTCACTCCACTCGTGACATCATCCCCCACCCCAAAAAAATTAATGCAATTAATTTCAAATCGCATCAAGATGACTGTCAACGAGTGAGCGTGAGCAATACCTACACTAAAAAAACTGACCTAGCAGTTCCCCTAGTATATAAAATACCGAAATCAGGGGAAAATGTGGGGATCAATATGGCCTGAAATATTCATACATGTGTCACATCATGAATAGCTAACTAACCACAATACTTAATACAGAATCAAAAACCATTCAACCTTTCAACCATTCTTCATATCATATTTATAATGTCAATATTTTAAAGTCGACTCATTCACACAGATCCTGTCAATGTTCCTGTCCTCCGATGTATAAGCTCCTGAAATCTTCCCCTAGGCTCGACTAAGGTAGTCGGCGATATGATTGCTGGTTCCTGGAATTGGTTGAATAACGAAGGTATACGGCTGCAAAGCCAATGCCCATCTAGACAAGCGTGGGCTGGACGAACGATTCTTCGACAAAAATGTCAGTGGCTTGTGGTCTGTCTGGATACAAAATTCTCGTCCCATGAGATAACGTCCCAGTTTCTGGACGGACCAGACAATGGCAAGACACTCACGCTCTATCACAGAATACTTTCTTTCTCTCTGCAATAACTTCCTACTGACATAACATACAGGATGGAGACATTCGTTCTTCTCCTGTAGAAGACAAGCGCCGACACCAGAGTCCGACGCATCCGTTCTGAGGATAAAATTAGATCGAAAATCGGGTAATATCAGAATGGGTGACGATGATAATGCTGTCACCAAATTATCAAATGCTGTCTGACATTCAGACGTCCACTGGACCTTATCGGGTTGTCCCTTCTTAGTAAGGTCAGTAAGAGAAGATGACAAGGAGGAAAAATTTGGAATGAACTTTCTGTAATAATTTAAAATTCCCACTAAGCTTCTGACTTGTTTCTTTGTTTTAGGGATTTGCAACCCTACTAACTTGTCAATTTTTGTTTCTTCAGGTCTCTGAACACCTCTACCCACAATATGTCCTAAGAATACTATCTCTGGACATGCCAAATCCATCTTTGCGGGTTTAGCAGTTAACCCAAAATGACGTAATCGTTGAAAAATTACTGTTAGTGTCTGAATATGATCAGACCATGTCGACGTATGGCATGCCACATCGTCAAAGAATGACACGACATTAGGTATGTCCTTCAACACTAGTCTCATTAATCGTGCAAACGTCGCTGGCGCGTTTACCAACCCAAATGGCATGACCTTAAATTGGAATAATCCCATGGGCGTTTGGAACGCCGTGTATTGTTTAGACTCCTCAGTAAGCGGGATTTCCCAATAACCTTTCGTTAAATCTATCTTGGAAAACCACGTGGACCCGGCCAATGAAGCTATTAATTCCTCCTGAAACGGGATAGGCTCCCTATCGCCTACCGTAATAGTGTTCAATCTTCGAAAATCAATACAGAACCGCACCGATCCATCAAGTTTTTTCACGAGGACGATGGGTGATGAATACGGCGATGTTGATGGTTCTATCACATCTAACTTCAACATTGACTCAACTTCCTTTATGACTCTATCTCTCGAAGAAAAAGGCAGCGGATACGGTTTAAGAAATACTGGCTTATCCGAAGTCAACTTTATTTGGTGCTGGATCACCGTAGTGCGACCCGGCAAATCCGTAACAACGTCCGGGAATGACGCTAACAGGGTCTCAAGTTCCCTACTCCTTGAACTCGTAAGGTCAGGGTTAATTTTAACGTCCCTGTAACCTTGTGTCGCAGTTAACTCCGGCAATTGAATTTGTAACTCTTCCTGCGCGTCGGTGTCGCTTACGTCACAGTCCAACTGGTCTACGACCCCCGTACAAGCAGTAGAGAAGACAGTCTCCTCTGGTCTTGTCTGTGCACACAGATACTGTGGTCTCTCATAAAATCTCTGTAGCATATTAACATGGAAAACCTTACTCGTTCCATCAATGTGGATAGCGTAATCTACCTTTGAAACAACTCGCTCAATAACATAAGGGCCTTTCCATGTCATCAATAACTTATTATGGTCCGTAGGTAACAACAACAGAACCTTGTCTCCTGGCTTAAAAATTCTCAGTTTGGAACCTCTATCTTTATAGTCTTTTGCTCTTTTCGACGCGATACCAGAAGCTTCCTCTGCTATAGTGCGCGCTGAAGATAGTCTTTCTCTTAAATCAACAAGGTACTGAAACCTTTTTAAACGGTTCCGAAACCGTGGGGATCTTTTGAAGAGGGGCCTGGGGTGTACGACCCTTATGCGTCGTCTTTTGGCACGCACTGCACGTCTTACAATATAACCGCACATCTCTGTATACTGACGGCCAATAAAAATCTTTCAGAACTCTCTCCTTGGTTCTAGTACTTCCCATATGACCCGCTAATGGAACATCATGGGCCAGACGCAATACTGTAGCAATTAACGACCGTGGCACGACGACCTGCTTTTGAACGGAAGCCACTGTGACGTACATACGGAACAGAATGCCCCCCTGGACAAAAAAGGAAGACGAGCCGTTCTTATATCTCCTCGTTTTCTCGGTTCGCGCTTCCCCAAAGCATGGGTTTAATGATGGGTCCTCCCTTTGTAATTTCGCCAAGCGCTCTGGCGTGCTATCTAGGTTGACCGCTGGCGTCGCCAAAGGTCTAATCTTATCTTTATCAGCTACCCGTCGACGTGTTTCGACCGCGGCGCAAAAGTCAATACCTTTTGATTGCGACCATGCTTGCACGTTCTCATCTGAAGGGGAAACGACCCGTGATACATTCCCAATGATGAGCTGGGCGCCTGGAAAACACCCAACGACTGCCTCGACTTCCCCGCTAAGGAAAGGTGTATCTATCATTATTCTTGCCATGGGTAATTTCTCAATGGCCCCCGAAAATTGGATGCACGGGACAGTCTCACCTGTAAGCTGTGAATCCCGAATGCAATCCCTATGCACTCCCACAACGGTAGATCCTGTATCTCGTAAAACCGAGACCGGTTCGTCCCCAACAAACCCCGGATAAACCCTAAGACCACCTCCTGTATGACATGAATTTATAACGGGGATCTTTCTCCCACAAGGTAAAACACCGGAAGATAATAACTTCTCACAACTGGGACACTTAGAATACTGTCCGCCTCCGTTGTCCGATGTAACACACGCAGCCGCATGATGAAATTTATTTGGGGAACATGGACTGGAGCTACTGTCCACGTTCGCCGCTATCCTACCTGCAGGGCAGTTCACGCTGATGTGATCTGCTATTCCGCAGTTCCAACACTTCGCGGCCCTACACTCGCGCGAAAAGTGACCCGCGCGTCCGCAAGTCCAACACTCCGCTCCCTGTGCTGCCCTAGGCCTGGGTCCCCGTGACCCCTCGCGACCGGAACTAGAGTCCCTATGCCGTCGGTCATCAGCAAAGGTCACAACTCGCCCCCGGCCATTACCGCGACCTAGCCCTCCTGCTCGGTCAAACTTACCGGATCCATATGCCGGTGATTGGTGATAGCCCCTACGCTGCCCCTGGGCTTGCCCGCTATAGGCACCACGCTGGCGCGACCTGTCCCCAAGTCCTGCCGGCGACCCCTCGACAACGGCGACGTACCCAGCATCTTGGACGTACGCCCTGGCGACTGGTTTGGACGGATGCGCCGTACGGTATGCCTCCGCCAACTTAGACGCCTCCTGCACCGTCGCGGGTTCGTTCTCTTTCAGGAAAGCCACCAGGTCTTTGTGGCACGACGCGTACAGCTGGTCACGGATCATTAGGTCTTTCAGTTTAGCGAAATCCGTGCCCACATGCGCCAAGTCTACCCAGTTCGCGAAATACTCCGTTAGTCTCGCGACGAAGGCAGCAAAGTCCTCCCTGGTATCTGCACGTGCCCGCCTAAACTGCTCCCGGAAATATTCCTCGGTACGCGCAAATCGGCGAAGCAGCAAAGCCTTCAGCTTATCGTAATCTTGCACGTCTTCGCGCTGTAGCTCTTTAAAGTAGGTTAACGCTCGCCCCTGCAGTAGAGACGCCAGGTACGTGGCCCATAATTCCTTATTTTCCCCCCATTGCAATTGTGCGTTCAGCTCGAACCTGTAAAGGAAGGCGTCTTTGTCGTCCTTCCGGTCGTCGAACGTAGGGAGCTTAATCCTAACGCCACCTTTATTATGTACCTGCCGCTCAGCCGTTTCCGCTGGCGTATTCTTCTTGAGTTCTAACTCCGCAATCTTTACTTGCGCCTCTATCTCCTTTAACCTTATCTCTTGCTCCCTTTCCTTAGCCTGTCTCTCCTGTTGCTGAGCTTCTAACTCCTTTAACTTAAACTCCCTTTCCTGTTCCTTATCCTTAGCCTCTCTTTCTTGTTGCTGAGCCTTAGCCTCTCTTTCCTCTTCTCTCTGTCGCTCTTGAGCCTCTTTTTCTCGCTCTCTATCCTTAGCACGCTCATCGCGCAAATCCGCCTGCTGTTCTTTAATCCAGCCGCGTAGCTCCTCTCCCTCCAGGCCAAGTTCCTTACCCAACTTCATTAGTTGTTGGAGTTCCGCCATTTCACAGATTTATGGTTATGGTATATATTTTAAAAAAACGGCTAACCTGTCGGTATGATAACTAACGACACGTCCAGAGACCTGAGATCACACCAGATATAACAATACCCAATTGTCCCAAATACAATTCAGAAATTTACCTTTACAGCACAACTAATTCCATATCTATAAAATGCATAGCACTATTAATTATAAAAGAAAATAGAAATGACAAGAATGAAGAAATACAATAGAAGGACCACAAGTACGTCAAGGACAACGAACCAGACTAGGACAAAGCTTCTACAAAAAAAAACTATAATGGAAAAAAAAATGCAACCTACTACGCCGATTACACAACACGGTACGAACGAGAACAGAGTCTGAAAAAAAAGAACGTATCTATAGATAGGTAGAAGGAGGGACAAGAGAATACGTCTTCCTGCGGAACAGAGAAGATATCGACGCTACAATCTAAACAAAAATACAGGTCCCTACAGAACTGTTCACTGTGATGAACGAAGTTCCAAATTTAGCCCACCTCCCGAAGAGGATAAACTACGCTCACCACAGCAAACCCGCGCCACCGCCCGTATAATCGATTACGACAAAAACAGCAAAAACAGGGAAACAGACAGATGAAAAGACAGCCCTCAATCCAGGGTACAAAATTTTCACTTAACTTTCAATTTTTGAAATTTTGAGTAAAACTCCTCCCTTTAATCGGAGCTCTGGCTGCTCGTCTCCTCAGGCTGCACGCACACACTCTGGAAAGTTTAAATACACATTAATACCTATTCATAGCAATACATGCATCAATACATATTATTATTCATAAACATACATAAATCATATCATCATGAAATTTCCATTCATCCCACGAACAAAGACAACAGCACGAATTCCTAGCACAACAGAAAAACAACTAGATATACGAATACACAATGTCAAAATGACCACAGGTAAACCGGACGAGCCCCCAGTGTCACAACGGACGAGCCCCCAGTGTCACAACGGACGAGCCCCCAGTGTCACAACGGACGAGCCCCCAGTGTCACAAATCCCAGACTGGGAGATGTAATAGTTTATGACAGGACGACAATCACGAACAAACAAGTTTAACACTTAACAAAACAACCCATCAGACTCACACATTTATTAAACATAATTATACATATAATAGCGCCATTACATACATTATATTATTGAAATGAACTGCCGTACAACGGCCTCACTCTCACACACACTCTCCCTCGGATCCACAATCCGGTAGTTACTCCTAAAGGCACTTCGGCCTCAGCCTCTCCCCTCAGGGTCTTAATAGTACATTAATGATTCACTGGCACCGCAGTCTCTCAGTATCCCCTTTCTATTGTCATACACCTTAATATTCCACTCGCATCTCCACAGGGCAATAACACATTATTATTTCCATAGCCATCAACATGGCAACAACATAGTATCAGTTCACTAGCCTATCAACATGGCAACAATATAGTATCTCATTCACTCTCATATCTACGTCCCTGTCCGTGGCCTGACTGCCACGACTTTATGTGCCTCTACTGTCCTGCACTGACAGTCTCACTTCTGGCCTATGTATGGCCTCCGGCCCTATGCTGGCCTATCACTTGTGCTCATCGAGGTGGCTCTTCGGCCCGTCCCCGACACCTACAAGAATAACATTACATTGGTATAATACCCTACCATTTCTATTCACTCCACCTCTCCTTACAATCCATGAAGCGTACACACACTAGTTCCCCTTTCACTCACCACACATCTTACGGTAACACACTTCCATCGGAGTACACACTACTCACTCGCGCTACAAATCCATGAACTCACTTTCATCTATCGCTCATGGCGCACATTGCTATATCCAATATCAAGGACTTCCACATTCCTCACATATACTTATTTACATCATGGTAATAGACGAATATAATATAATACATCAATCATAATAATCAATCAACGTTCTACATACCAGTCATTACTGGAACAACACTCATCCGTCTCCCGACTGCTTTCACTTATGTCCGCCCGCTGGGCTCTTATTCACAGGTCCGCTCCGTCGGACCTTCTAACTTGCAGTGATAGTTATACAGCGCTTTCGCCTTATTCAGACCCCCTCCCACTACTCACAACAGCACGCTTAACTTGCTGTCTACTGTGAGTCCTTCTTACTCTACACCCGCTCTGTAGCAATCCCCTTAATTGCACTCACTCCACTCGTGACAAAATAAACAAACAAAAAAAGTTGTACTGGTACTAACAAAGAAAAGAACGGAGGGGGGGGGGGGGGTCTTTACTGCCTATTAAAGAATGAGCTGGCCGTAATGTGTTCCTGCCCACAGACTAATAAAATACCCAGACTGGATGAGCCCATTGTGTGACGCCACAAAACAGCGAAAGGTCATGAACCATCCGCCACATTAGGTTTACGGTTGCGACCGACGCTTCAACATAGCTACAATGCAGCGGTCGCTAAAAGTCCATACGGTCATCATTTATAACAATAAAAAAAAAAGCAGCTGTAGACAATAAAATGAAAGGATAGGCAAGTTAATGCATTATTAATACACGTACAACCAATCTTGACAAATAAAAAGAAATTTCTACTGCAGATAGAACTAGAATCGGAATTTCCCGAGCGGCGGCCACGTTGGTTATACGGCCGCATCTCATTAACTTCCGTAAAAAAACGACACAGCCCGAAGCTTGTGTTTCCAGTCTGGTTGATTTATTAGTCTGTGTTCCTGCCAGAGTCAGCCATCTTTCAGGCACTTGGGCCTGTTCACAAACATCTGCTGGGTCGGAGTGAAATGCTGCCATGTATCTTGCCAAAGACGCTTTACTGAGTTGCTTTATAACTCATAGTCATACCATACTCAGTTGTTGTATTCAGTCAGCGTGTTTACATTTGGCTGTCTTTGTATAACAAAGACAGCCAAATGTACTGTGGTCTATATTGTTCTTATTATTCATTCTGTTGTTATTGTTGTTTATTTTCTAGTACGCTGTTGTCGTTGCTGCTGTTGTTATAACTGTTGTTGTTGTTGTTGAAAATAAGTAATGCTTTGGGGATTTTACTCAGACAGTAAGATAATGTTCCATTATCCATCAGAATCTTCCTGGCTGGGCTTGATTAAACTTATCATTATCATTCGCTACAGAATGCCTTGTTTCTGTATGAACTTCGGGAGCTCTTGTGAAATAGGCTACAGTTTGTGTCATGTTAGGAACGAACCAAAACAACAACAGAAATTCCATTCTGCCAAAAGACTGCCAATTCTGTACTAAATATATCTGTAGGACCAAGCTGCAATGGATATCTTTGATCGTAAGTTTGAGAAGGAAGGGGTCCAACACAAGCAGACATTAAAGGACCACGTAGCTCACTATAACGTTCTCCAGAAACTTGCTAAAGATCGTACTGACAGCGGTAGGGAAGACAAGCATCTGGGAACTTATGGGCCTGGGACGTCCAAACTGGAGATACAGCCTCTTATACAGGTGGGTTGGGGGAGGGGAGTGGGTTGGTTGGTAGGTGGTTGGTCGGTCGGTTGGTTGGTTGGTGGGTGGGTGGGTTGGTTGGTCGGTTGATTGGCTGGTTGGTGGGTGGGTGGGTGGATTGGTTGGGGTGTTGGGCTGGTTGGCTGGGTGGTTGGTTGGTGGGTAGGTAGTTGGGTTAGTTGGTTGGTCGGTTGGTTGGCTGGTTGGTGGGTGGGTGGGTGGATTGGTTGGTTGGATGGGTTGGTTGGCTGGGTGGTTGGTGGGTGGGTAGGTGGATGGGTGGAATGGTTAGTTGGTTGGTTGGATGGGTTGTTGGTTGGTTGGTTGGTTGGTTGGTTGGTTGGTTGGTTGATTGGTTACCATTACTGTGGTGGTTTTCAGATGATAAAGAAGAGAAGAGAAGATACAAGATAAGACAGCTTTATCTCGACAGTTGTTCTGTGGATTTTACATGTAGTTTTGCATGCTTGATATTTTGTCTATGACTTTGTCAATGTATGAGTACATTTTCCTATCAATACTTAGAGACATCATAGGGAGTGCAATGAAGCTGCACTGCTGTATACTTGACTTCACTCCTGTGTTTGTATTTCTACCTGTAACAGAAAAAGATCAAAGATTCCACGCCGTCAGCTAAGAGAAAGAGACAGTCCAAGAACATTTTAGCTACCCGCAGAAATATCAAGGTATTTGACAGGTAATCGTAGAAGTTCAAATTACACACAATCTCTGACAGGTAATTAAGCAGCCTACCTCAGCATGTGACAAGATAACTGTAGAGATGTATGAAGCATGAGCTATATTATTCCATTTGTTATACATGTAAAAAATACTAACCCAAATAAAAAAAACCGCACAAGAGAAGGCCTTACTTTTTCAGGAGATGAAATAAAACTGTCTTATTTGAAATGTATCACTTTTCTTAAATACTTTATAAGATGTAAATTTTTCAAATGATATTATTATTCCCCTTATCAATAGAAAAGATGCAAGTCCGTCAAAGAGTTCATAAAATATTTGGCAAAAAAGTGACATATCGATTGCAGTTGTGCGAATGCATTGATTTTGTCTGGTTTCATGGCTGGGTAAGCGATTTACCTTAGCTGATCAAGTGTTATAGAAATTAAGTATGTTCATACAATGACCAGGACGCTTAGAGAAAAATCGAGAAAAATCCAACTTTAGATAGATAAAGTTCTTTGAGATGTCTCCAATTTTACAAATGGCCATATAAATGTCCGAGAAAATGGTTATACATAATTATTATGTAGCAGAAATGGCTACACAGAGGTAGGGAATTCTATTCTTTAGGACTGTAACGAAGATCATCAAATGAATGCAGTAAATGATCAAACAAAAACGTTTATAAAAGATTGGCAATTGTGTATCGAGTTCACTGTGTAGCATAGAGATATCATCGGTAACCAAAACGATCACGGATTTTCAGATACGTTGTGGATTAGTTGTGCTTTCTTGTTTATTCCCGAAATATTTAACCCCTAACCCACACCTATTTTCTATCCCTAGAACCAAACCCACCTCCGCCCTTTTGAAGATGAAAGACAAGATGAACAGTCGCCCAACTTCTGAGCAACTACAGCAAGAGACTCCCTCCCCCAGCTTGAAGAACAAGGCTACCCGCTCCGTTATCGCCCCCTCCCCCAAATTAATTCTGCCCCCCATAACCGTCCGTTGGGCCCGGCACCAGATTGATCATGGCTTGATACGGCGAGGGGAGAAAATTGAGCCCCAAGGGCAGCAAGGCAGCATTTTCATCACTGATACAAGATATTGAGATTGATTAGACAGAGAGTGTGTGAGTGTGTTTCACACACGCTGAGCCATGACACGAAAACCCAAGTTGCTCTCCATCTGAAGTTACTTAACGCACCCCTAAGGGAAAATGTGCATAATTTATGCTTTAAAAGTGTTCCTTGTGGTCAGCTTTAATGAATAATAAACTGTAGTACATTCGTAAATGTGCACATGACTTGTAAAATGCCGCATTTTTAACATGTGTTATACATGTACGCATGTTGCACTAAAATGGTCCGTTCTCCAACCATTTTCAATTCTTTTCGGATTATTTTTATTTCTGTTTAAGAAAAAATTGGTCCTTTTCGTTGCGTAAACGAATCCCTCGCACGATATGTCTTTTTTTTTTTTTAATTCAAACGCAATTTAATGCACAAATGTGGAATGACAACACTGGTTATTTATGATTGGAATTTGGACCAGAATGTGCCTCTTCCGCAGGGGGTGCGGAATGGAGTGACAAGCTAACGCTCTATAGCGTCTTTTCTTTTTCGTCACGTTCAAATTTTCTTTGAAGAATTTCGCCATTGCGTGTCTAATTTCAAATATCGAGCGGATTTGTTCAAAGGGATGATATTACAAATAAGTGACATCAATACCCAATCACAGGAGTAACTGCTGAAAAATTGAAAAAAGACAATAATTATTTCAAATGAGTATCAGATCAAAAGACCGATATAACAAAGAAACTGTTTTATTTTGTATTCACTGGTTTACATCACATTTGCGTATTTTTTTCAAAGAACAAAAAAGTCCCCTGCAATCGTAAGTGTCTGACTTTATCTTTTCGAGTGTGTTGTCATTCTAAAGTTACTTCAATGTCTTCGTTACTGTAGAAATGTCAAAATTCATTGAAACGCAGGAGAAGATCATTTTCCGTCACTCTCAAAAAGAAATTTCTTTAACTTTTTTTTTTTTTCTTTTTGTTCACTCACACTTTCATAGACAAACAACAACACGAGATATACATTTTTTGATGCGAAAAAATATATATATAAATCTATGTTCCATTTTGAAGATATCCGCCATAGATGAAACAATTCCACATATAAATTGAAAAGTTATGAATTGTTCAAAGTACTGTACTTTACTCCCCGATACCCAGAGGATAATTCGTGCTACCAAAGCGGGTTGACGGTGTGCTTTGTTTTTCCTTTCCTTGCTGGTACAACTGAAAAGATGAAGATCCTCAGAGATATTTCAAAGAGAAATCCTGCAGGTATGAGTGGATCACATTGAGATTCTTTTTCTTGTTGTTGTTGTTGCTGCTGGATTTACAGAGATGGCGGGCTATACACTCAGATACATTTAACATTCAATACAAATACACTTGAATACATACACTCAATAACAAAAGACCCACGGGAACAATTTTTATTGACTGGATTGAGGAGAAACTCAGCTACCCAAATGACAATATTTTCAACATTAAAGAAAAAAAAAACAAAAAAACATTCTGTAGACGTCGAAACTTCTAATAACTTTTGGGATCCACAGATGAAAAACGTTTTCCTGTGAACATAAATTTGGATTTCTCTTTCGTGGGATGTTTTTTGGAAGATCACATTTGGTCCAGTCTCCGTGCAATGAAATCTGTTGGATGAGATTGGATTAGAAGAAATGTGTGAAATCGAAAGATAGAAAGAAAAAAAAAAGGAGGTGGGGGGGTTGGGGGGGGGGGGGGTGGGGCCGAGGGCGCACAGCCAAAAAAAAAAAAACAACCTCATTCCACTTTACCGACATAACAACATTTTTAAAGGACTTCTTGAAATTTTAAAGAACCCAATAGTTCTATGCAAAAGCGATTGGGTTAGATTAGTTGACACCTAAGAAAATTAATTTTATAATTTTTGAAGCTATTATTCAGGCTGAGGCGTTGAGAAAATAAAAAGTGGCCAAATTACAGCATAGTGAAATACCCCCGTCACTAACCTTTTTTTGTTTGTTTCACAGCTAGGTGTACAGAAAAGCAAGATTAACATGGATGGAGCTGGAGATACACCTTATTTTTAACCCCCGTCCCACTTGAGTGGACTCGTCCGCTTAACGCCCACTCGGGGATAGCCGATGATCAGTCTTCGCCCTCGCTTTGTTGCCAACTTCGGAGCTCGAGTCAATCAGGTCACTTTGAACAGGTGTATCATGTTTATTTTAGTACACAACAGCAAAAAAATATGCTGGATAAACCGTGAATGACCCCTATGATATTTGGATAAAGAATTTGTGAAGAGATCTAATCTGTTTTATTGATAATTAGAAAGCTCATAATAAAGAAGTTTCTTCATTTACACGCCGTTTAAAACAAGTTATGTTAATTTTTTTTCCCATTAGATCTGCACTTGTTTGTCATTAAGAAATCCCACATTATAGAACAGGCGATCAAATCATTTTTCAAGCCAGGCACTTAGCTTCTCATGTGTCATGACGTTCCCTTCTCCCGCCTCCACTGGTTTGGGGGCTCATTATTTTTGTTTTCTAAGCACATCTTTGGCAAGTGATTTGATTTCCGTTTACATACGTTTACTTCAGAACGTCTTTAACGTCTTTAATTACCACTTCAAATGAAGACAACAATCAACCACTTAGTCGGTCATTTTGTCTCAGTTTCCCCTAATGAAAAACTTACAGAGAGACGCCATTAGGTAGCATTTGTTCCTAGCAGGGTTGCCAGTTTTCCGGCTAAAGCCGGAAATCCGGCTTTTTCGTGATCTCCGGCCATTTACGCAAAATCGCCGGCCGGCCGCCGATAAAGAGCCGGAATTTTTTTTCCGGCCGTAAAAGTTTAACTGTGACACCGGGTAAATATTTCTACTTAGCCGGAAGCGGAAGAAAACTAGGCCTAGGCCCAGCCTTTGTTTACGACCTACGCTAGCCTACCCTAGTTGTTCACTGTGCGAAATGAAGACACGCGTGGATTCTCAGGCTGTTTTTAGATAGTAGCGCGCCAGTTATAAGTATCAGTGACATCTATATTGCAGTTGGAATGGCAAAAATGGCATTTTTAGACCGGAAAGGAAGTGAGCTTTTGCTGCAAAAGTTGGATGAGAGCGTTAAGAACAAGTTTCGGTGGTCATGGCTGGAGGAGAAAGACGAGCTCGGACATTTTATGTCCGACTATATTCGAAAAATAAAGGAAGCTGGAGTTGTGTGGTGCACAGTTTGTCGCGACAGGATCACCTATGGGAGCAGCGGGAAAAAAGCCCTTGTAAAACATGGACAACGAGCCTCTCACAAGCAGAAACACAAACAAGCTAATGAGAAGTCTCAACAGGCACTTCCAGCCATGTTTCAGGCAGTGAAAGCCATGGAAGATGGAACAGCCACAAAGCAGAAACAGCCGCCTCTTCCTTACGGCACTCCATCAAATGTTATATTATCTCAGTCTCAATCAGCATCCGAATCCGTGTGTGAAACACCCACCCCACCTCAGCTTGTCAGTATTAATGACTTATTTTCTTACTTATATGTTTGGTGCTTTAAAAAAAACAATAAATGGGAAATTTAAGCTCAGGAGAGGCCACAATTGCAGTTTTAAAATGGCAAAATTAAAAAATTTTCAACTTCCGGGGGGCATGCCCCCCGGACCCCCCCCCCCCCCCGCCGACACACATTTTCAGGCTTTTCTTTCAGGCCCTGCTGGCAACCCTGCATCGGAATTAATCATTATGTAGATGACATGGAAACTACAACCACCATCAAAGTCACGTTTCTCTTAGATCAAACTTCTGATCTGTCAAAACTATTGCATGAGTATGGCGAATGGTTATTACTAAGCGTAATCGGACGATACCATTTTGTTAGATGTAGCAGGGGTGACAGGCTACATTCATGAACAAACCATCAGTGGGAGCAACCAAATAAACGAACAGGAGATGTTGTGTTGCTATGCTACTTATAAAGTGGCCTCTCGCAGGATGCAGAGTCGCAAAAAAACATACAACGTAAACTCCCCAAAGAAGATAATCTAACCTTATCCGAGGCAATGTCACTGGCTCAAGCCATGATGGATTCCAACAAAGGTGTTAGTTCTTTTGAAAATAAACCTTCAGTAGAACCTTCCAATTCAGTTTCGTCAATCAACTTCACAAAGTCTCCTAAATTCAATGCTCAGCCTACTAGTAGACCTACAACTACTTCTCATTCTTACTCATCTTGTAACAGTTGTGGGGACAACCATAAGAGACAATTCTGTAAGTTTCGAGATGCTGTATGTCATAACTGTGGCAAGCAAGGACGTGTTATGAAAATATATGTCTAAACCTAAACACCCCCTCCCCCCCCCCCCAAACAAGGTTCAGCCACTTCAAACAATGCATTCTAGATCTAGGCCTACAACGAAAACCTTCAAACAACACCAGCTTGATCAAGATTTAGATCAGCAGTCGTCAACTTCTTCGTCATTTACTGATGAGACATCGTATGAACTGTATTTTCTTGGCTCCACTTACAAAAAGCCAGTTTTCGTTTCGCTTCAGATTGATGATCAATATTCTGATTTTCAAGTTGACACAGGTGCAAGTCTCACCGTTATGGATTTCAGAACTTATAATAGTAAATTCAGAGACAAACATCACCTCCAAAAATCCAACAAAATTCTTAAGTCTTACACTGGTGAAAAATGATGTGAAAGTAATTGGAGAAGCAACATTACTGTTTCTGTCACATACGAACGTCAACAGTACACTTTACTTCTTGGAGTAGTCGACACTTCAGGTCCTCCATTATTAAGCGAAAACAAAACTATTCCAACGACAGCTTCGGCAAGAGTTATTCGATGGGCATTAACATTGTCTGCTTTTGATTATAAACTATGTTATCGCCAGGTTGTACAAAACGCAAATTGTGTCGCTCTAAGCAGATTGCCTATTTCAGGCACTTTTTTTTTTATGTGCCCATGCCTCAAAACATTCATGACCTATTTTCGACATTTGATCACTCAATGGTCATATCTAATGAAATTCCTAAAGCCACTCAAGAAGATCCACCGCTTTCAAAAGTGTATTCTTTTATTAAAAATGGTTGGCCAAGTGAGTTATCTGATGACAAAAGTGCTCAAATACGTACATATTTCAATAGAAGGCCAGAGCTTGGTTGTGACAATCAATGTATTCTATGGGGCACCAGAATTATAATTCCTGTAAAATTCATATCATTAGTGCTTGAAATGTTTCATGATTCTCATCCAGGTACCTGCAGGATGAAAACTCTGTGTCGCTCCTATAATTGGTGGCCAAATTTGGATAAAGAAATTGAACAGTTTGCAAAACACTGTCATGAATGCCAGAAACACCAAAAAACCCAACCAAAGGACTTATGGGTCACATGTTCTTAGTTCTTGTGGATCCATTTTCAAAATGGCTTGATGTAAAAGTCATGCCAAACATTACTACTGAAAATACAATTTTTCAATTGCGAGGCATTTTTGCAAACTTCGGCTTGTCAGAGTTCATAGTTTCTGACAATGGTCCCACATTCACAAGTGAAAAATTCCAGAACTTTCTCAAAAGAAATGGTGTGAAACATGTAACTTTTGCTCCTTTTCATCCCTCTACTAATGGGGCAGCAGAAAAGGCTGTTCAAACATTCAATAATACTATGAGAAAAAATGTCTCATAAAGGTCCAATTGAAGAGAAAGTTTTGAGATTTCTCACACACTACAGAATCACTCCACATACAACCACAGGTGTAACACCATCAGAATTACTCCTAGGTAGAAGAATGAAAACACACTTAAATTTGCTATTTCCTGATTTTTATCCAACTGTAAATGAACACAAAACAAAACAAAAACTGTTATATGAAAGCGACTGCAAGGAGAGACAAATTGATGTCAATGCTGATGTCTTTGTAAGAAATTACTCTGCTCATGGTGAACCTTGGGTTCCAGGAGTTGTCACTACAAAAACTGGACCAGTTTCATGCAATGTGACAACTAAAGAACAAGGCCCTATCCGACGTCATGCTAACCAGCTAAATCCTAGATACTCCTCAAACTCACAGTTTGAGTCTACTTCACCTCAAACCTGACCACATTCATCTATGGGGGAGGAAGAGAAAACAATGATTTCAGATCAATCAGTGACATTACCAGAGCAAATTTCAAAAACTGCACCAAGTACTGCTGTGCCAGAGCCAGAAATTAATGTGCAGGAGTGCTCAAATTATGAGATTAGTAACAAAAACCCAAATATTGTTCATTCACCAAAACAAAGTAAAAGCAGTGAACCAGCTCCTCCAGGAAGATCTGATAGAATCAGGAAAACTCCTGATAACTTAACCTTGTAATACAAAATGTGAGCTTAATTCATTTCATGACATTCATCAATGAGATCTCTAGCACATAATAAGACTTGATTTTGATTTTGTGTGCGATGTATGGAAATACTCAGCACTTACTTCACTATTTTCAGTTTTATTGTCACTGAGTTTGTTAAAGACTTTTCCTCTCATTTTTAGATTTATTCCTGTACTAATATTAGAGTTAATCTCATAAATCACTGAACTCATGTCGGAGGTGCTGTATTGTTAATTGTGGAGTTATGTTCCTTTACACATTCTGTTGTTTGGATTCTTATGTGATTTCTGGATGAAAAAAAAAATCTGCAAGAAAATAAAGATGGCCAAGTCTGTAAACAAGTGTTAGTGTTCTTTCAATCTGAATTTCTAAGTTCTGCACCAACATACTACAGGAACAATACAGTGACATCGCGTGCATCCCAGACTACAGGCTGGAGACCTCTATAGGGACCTCTAGATGGATTTAGGTTAAGAATTGATTTAATTAATTGTTATAACGCTGGTAATAATTATGCTTGTAATAAATTTGTGTCATCATCGATTAGAAAACATGGCAAGGTAGGCTTACAATAAGAAGGAAGAGTCTGCTTATCTCGCCTGAGGTGGAATATGTCTTAAAATTGTTTGAATCTATTTTTAGATTTTCTGTTCCTTTAATATTCCTATGTGGACTATAATTGCCAAGCGATTTAGTGGCAAATCTGGCAATTATAAACATGAATTTGGCATCCCCTGAACATCTTTATCTGGCAGCACTGAAAATCATGGAGTTTGTCCTTTCGGGGCAGGTTGTAGAGCTTTCTTCATGGAGGTTCGCTGCTCTAGGTATTTACATCTCGATTTTTTTTTGTTGTTGTTGTTGTTGTTCTCAGTTTTTTCTCTGTTGAATCTTGTTGTCATCTTCTGGCTTTCTTAGCCCTCAAAAGGGTTCCCACTTTGGGTTTTTGTAGCCCTCAAAAGGGCTCCCTGTCGGGCTGCCTTCTTCTCTGTGTTGTGGGCTGGCGCCAAAGATTCCTAACATAGGGGGTGGGGATAGCGGGGGGAGGGGGGGGGAGGGTTAATGGGGGATCCTTACAAAAAGTAAGTGTGTTACCATCGTACAAAAAGTAAGTGTGTTACCATCGTACAAAAAGTAAGTGTGTTACCATCGTACAAAAAGTAAGTGTGTTACCATCGTACAAAAAGTAAGTGTGTTACCATCGTACAAAAAGTAAGGATCTATGCCCCATGGCATGGGCGGTAAATGTTGTCGGTATATGATTTGTTGGTTTATTTATTGGTTGTCGCCCCTGCTATTGTTTGTCGCCCCTGGTTGTTCTTTCGGGGCCACTCCTAAAGTACGTATGATTAGAGGGAAGGGGAGCGAGGGGGGGGGGCTGACCCCAGCGTATGAAGAGCGCACACGGTAGGGAAAGGTTCGGAGGTGGCTAGGTAGGCTTTTCAGTTGTGGCAATGAATTTGAACGTTTTTTTGTTTTTTTTTTCAGTATTTTGAACAAAAAAAGTAAAAGGATTGCATAAAATCAAACAATGACGGCCACCTATCTCATGAAACAGTTCAATCGTCTATGCAAAACGCTATTTTAAAGTATTGCGCCAGCAAGGCTTTAACATAGTAGTCTTGCCGGTGAAGATTTACAGAGAATTATATCCCCAGAATCTCGTATAAGAAAATACTCATGAAACAGGACCATCAAATGTAACATTTACAGGCAGATGAAATTTAAAAAATGTGTATCAAAAGTCTTCCTCTGTATCCAGAACAGTTGATAAACCTTTAAAGCAAAAATTTTGCGAAACGCAGGGATCCTCTGGGAAATGCTATGTTTGGAGTATTTCAATAAGGTGAGTTTCAATGATTTGGTGACATTCAACGACTCGACAAAAATTCTTGTTTAAAGTGGTACCGGAATGTTAATCTGTGGTCCAATTTCTTTCGTTCAATGTAGTATTGATATGAATGTATTTAGGAAGACAGTTTCCCCTCGCTTTAACATACATCTTGATTCAGTTTATTACATTAGAAAATGATCTGAGCTAAATATTTATTAAAACATTTTTAAGGTAACTTGTTTATAAACGTTATCTTTTCCCCGACTCCAAGCCTAAACCCGCCTTTTCTTACGGCGCGCATCATGAAATGGCTAAGATTTGGCCCTGTGGTGTGATCTCGCTGCTAAGATTTTGGCCCTGTGGTGTGATATCGCTGCTAAGATTCGGCCCTGTGGTGTGATCTCGCTGCTAAGATTCGGCCCTGTGGTGTGATCTCGCTGCTAAGATTCGGCCCTGTGGTGTGATCTCGCTGCTAAGATTCAGCCCTGTGGTGTGATCTCGCTGCTAAGATTCGGCTCTGTGGTGTGATCTCGCTGCTAAGATTTTGGCCCTGTCGCGCCACCTAGACGGTCCTCTTGTGTTACCATCGTGGCCCTGTGATGCTACCCTAGCGGTCCTGTGGTGCTACCTCGGCCTGCTAAGATTATAGATCGTGTTGGTTTTGTGTGTGTGTGTGAGTGTGTGTGCGCGCGCGCGCGCTTTACAGTATTACATTCTTTTTAAATCTGAAATGTGGATCATTCTCCAAAATTGTTACGACATGATCACGGGTAAAACCATTTCTTCACTACAAGCAGCTAGCTACAACTGGCCATCAGTTTCCTTTTTTTTAATTATGCCCTCGTGGGGCTGTCGGATCTATAAAATTATATCCCTAAAATTGGGTCTAACAGACCCCTTAAATTCTTGTTTGTTCCAACTCCACTTTGTGCGTAAGTCAGAAATTCGACGTGAAACGTTTGTGGCATTGGTATTATGATAAGGAATTAGAATCAATCGGAACTGGAACAGCCTGATATGTGCAACAACTCATTTTAAACAAGTGTCAAAGTTTGCACGTGTTATATATACATCTTCTACACACTAAAGGATCTTCAAACAAGGACTAAGGTCGTTAGTTACAACTTTTTTCGCTCTCTATTATTGTGTCTGGGTGTGACATGTCCCACAAGGGCATGGAAGGGTACATGAACTAGTTAACTACTTAGTTCACGAAATTAAACTCGGAGACGTTATTGTGTAAGAAATATTTTATTGAAAATTGTGTCGTTACGTGCATGGACGTCAAAAGTTCACATCTCTCACAGTCACAGGATGAGGAGCCAGTGATAACACTGAAACAATGACAGTGGTAGTACTATAAAATAATGTGTCGATCGATAATAACAACAATGAAAATTGACGTGTTAAAAAAGATCATAAATAAATCATAATAATCCTAACATTCATTCTGAGAAAACACACTTATAGAAGAGACAAAAAAAAAAAAAGGAACATTATGAGAGTATACGAGATTGGGAAAGATCGACAGATGCTGTAAATACAAGAAAAAGTATGCAAATGGTGTCTGATGGTAATGACGTGACATGAAATGTGAGCTGATCCATGGGAATGAGATACATGTCCCATGTGAGTAGTATGAAACCTAGCCCCACACTGCCGACGCGATGCTCAAGTTGAGAGATTACTCATTAAAATATAACACAGGACAGAGAATGCGTAATCCTGTATCACTGATGGAATAAATGAACCCAGAATAGAATATCATTATCACTACCGTCTTTATGTGAAATGAAACTGACTGTGTGAGCCTATGTGTGTGTCTACTGTCGGACCAATTCTTGATCAACTGACGGCCCACTGAGACAAGTCTGTCTTATCTCGGTTTTAGCGTGAGATTGTAGGCAACGGAGATAAACGGGACCTCGCCCATTGGCAGGACTGAAACATTTCTGTCTGGCTAGTTCCGGTGCATAAAAGCTGTCTTGAGTCAACTATCGGAACTTGAGGTCTCTCACGCTGAGTCAGAACAGACCTAAAGTAGATCTGACGCAGTACGCTTTAAGCCCACTGCTGATTTGAGCATGATTAATTTGTTACAATCAAAAATACATCTAAAGAGAAATTGCCCCGCGTGTAATCTGATGGATATACCAGGCTCGATCTAAAAGGACTTGGGCTAATAAATATATACAGCTGTATAAATGTTTACAACAGCTGGATTAAGATAAGATTGTTTTGATGCGTTTGTAAAACATTAGCACTTGCCAAACCCAACAGACAGGGCTGATTGGGTGCTTCTAGTCAGACTTTGCAATCAAGAAACATGTCATTGGAACCTGAGTGAATTTCTACCTGTAAAACCATCGGGGTGAAATTGTAATTCTGTTTGGAAAATTTTGGATTAGTAAAGAAGTGGCGGGGCTGAAAATTGTACTCAAAAATTTTTTTAAAAAGCAAGCGGTGCTATGTTTTCGCTGAGCACAGTTGTTCACCAATAAAAGAATACTCCAAGTCCACTTTCGTTTGAAACAAAGATAATCCTACAAACATGGACAGGATCTTTGCGCCGGTCAATGGAATAAATGTCCAACCTTCCACAGGGGAAATAAAGTAATTGTTTCGTGTCTTTTCTCTTCGCCTGTTGTTTAAGCAAAGGAAAAACAAAAAATCGAACTCAAATTTCCCCCAAAACAGTATTAGCGCACCACCTTTTCTTATAATGGACGCAGTTGTGGTTTGTGGTTGTGGGGGTGGCAGTGCTGAGTGTGTGGATGATGTCTGCTCAGGCGAGATGTTGGTGGTCGTGGTGAAGGGGTTAAGAATGCTGGCGTTAAGTTAGGACGATGGAGATGATAGTGATGACCACAGTATCTTGTGAAGGTGCTGAAGTCCAAAAAGAGGCTGAGAACTTGATCAAAACATACGGTTCTTCGATCGCCGTTTTATCAAGTTTCTCTTTCTCGGGGACATTTCTGTCTATTGACAGTCAAAGTGCGGGATTCAGTGAAATATTAAATTTGTAAAAATCAATTTCCAAAAATAGGAAGAGAAAAATCATAAACAAAAAAGAAGGCGGGGGGGGGGGTGCCTCTCAACAGAAAAATGAACCCCCAACCTCCGATTACCAGGGAATGCTCCACCAACCGAGTTACAGAGCCACCAAAACTGGTCGCCTGAGCTACCAGCCACAGACTGACCCCTGGAGGGGAGTAGGAGGCTTGGGGACACATGTACTTGTAATCTGTACATATTTCTACTTCAAAACAAAAGCCTTTTTTTTTCTGTCAAGATACTTGACCCTGTAACTTTCCCTATGTGAAGTCATGTTGTTTGGTTAGATCTATCTTTCTCGAGTACCGTAGTTTTTATCTCATTTCGAAAAAAAAAAGAACAGCAGACAAACTGAAAGCTGTACATCGTTTCATTAACGAAGATGACCATCATGATAATTAGTAACAAAAAAATGGTAGTTGTGAATGTGAGTGCGCCAGAAAAATGAGTACAAACGGCTAACATACGGTACACACACCAGAGTGCATTTAGACAGATTAATGTCAGTTGACGGACACATTCAGGTGCCAAATATACTTCAAGTACAGGTGACTGTGCATACCGAGCTCGTGACAAACAGGAATGTTTTTTTGTGGTGACATTTGTTCTGTCTGATATCATGCCAGCTACTGATTGGTGTCAGGGTCATATCGAACGAATGGTCAGGGAACAGGAACAGGAAAAAAGGAAGAGACTGGTTAAATCCCCCTTTCTTAGATTTTTTAATTAATTAATTTATTTATTTATTTTGACCGGGTGCACTTTTCAAACTGTAGACCAAGAGTTCCTAGCCTTTTTCGTGTTACTTACTCCTAGCAATGTTTTGAAAGTAAATTTGGCCCCACACTGTTTTGTGTAGTAATCTTAGTTTACACCTCTATCACTATGGGACGACCAAACAAAGGGAATTGTTTAAATTCTAAATAAATATATGAGAGATAAGTATATTTGCATATATGGATAACTTGTTATATATTTCCTTTTACATAGAGTTATTGTCCTCTTAATTGGACCCTATATCCATTGGCAATATGGTCACTAGGAAGTACATGTATAAAATACAGATTGTTAAGTTAGAAACGTAGTACTTGTCAACAAAATAGGACTACTTCCATTTTTTTAAAATCATCCTTTTTTTTTTTTTAAATGTGTACAAATCCAGAATAAGCCAATTTACTCAGGTTGGTCACACCTGTTGCAGGAAAACCAGTTCTCAGAGGTGGGGACGAAGAGGGGGGGGGTGCGGAGAGAGAGAGAGAGAGAGAAAGAGAGAGATAGAGAGAATATCCAGATATACGTAAATTATGGTCAAGAAAAGACCTTGATTTCTTAATTTGTTCGTCTCTAGAGGAGGGCGTTTGACTCGCAGACTGACCTGATTAGACAGAACAAAATCTAAATATTGCTGATTATGCAATACTTCAACATCGACTACAACAATTATGTAACATGTAAAACATTTGGTCTAATCCACATCCATATAAAAACACAATAATATAAGGCCCTGATTCCTTGCCATCTCTCAACAAATCAAAGCCGTGTCGCCTTCGCTCCGGTTGGTTGGCCAGACTTGGTCTCAATACTCTACTTCTCTGATTGGCTGCAAGTCAGCTGATTTGTTTCATGTGACGTCACAGAGCTTGCGCTCCTACGAAATTTTGAATTAGATTTCGTCTTTCATCGGAAGTTCCAAGCTCACGTTTCGTTCCCGCAGTAGTTTCAGTTCTTCTTTTTGGATACACCCAGTCTTTGAAATTTGTACGCATGATCAACCCCCCGTGCAGGACTGGTGCACAGTTTCGAGTGACGTCAACAACAACAAAAAGAAACAATAATTGCAGTTCATCCTCTCTCAGCTTGTTTACAAAAACAATCTTATGTAAGTACTACGGGAGATTTTCATTCATTAATAATTATTGTTATAGCTTTGAGCAATAAGGAGATGGGTAAATAACGTAGGCCCACTTTTTACAGAATCTATTCACGAACATTCGAAACATTCAGTCAGTAACAAAGCTCGCAAGTAAAAAGACAAGTTTTAGTGAAGACTTGTATTCCAAGTAGATTATTCCTTAAAAATATATGTCATGGAAATAACTTCCTCGATTTTGTATGTTTCCAACAAGGAACAAAGTTAAAATATGGGGAAACAAAGAGATAGAGACGGTTGTATAATTTCTGGTTCATTGTAACCTTTCTTTATTGTATGTACCTGAGGCTATGTGACATATAACTTGACGTTGTTTTTTTTTTACATGTCTGAACTTTTATCTTAAGCCTTACTACGGCCTCACAAATTTGGTTGTGTTTGTTTGTTTGTTTTTATTAGTTCGTCAGTTTCCAACAATAAATGCGGACGGGGTTTATTTTCTATGAAAAATTTGGTTACATAAACTTTGAAAATTTTCAAAATGACTTGTGATAAAACTGATACTTGAATAATTATTTCTTGTTAATTCGTCCCAAGTAAATTTACACTAAGATACAAATTTGTTGCGGACCATTTCAGCTAAAACATTAAATTTGATCTCTGTGTACAGCTGGTCTGGCCGTCAGACAAGGAGACAACACATCTGAGAAGGCTGTAGTGGCGCCGAGAGAACCAGTCCCCTGTGGTGTAGTGGGTAGCACACACGGCCCAGGATGTTGAAGGCAAGTTCACGTGCTAGCGGCTAGTGGCTGAAAGGTACAGGGTTCGTATCCCTACTCCTGCATACCAGTACTGGGACGGGTGAGTGGTGGAGAACGCTGTCACTGCAAGTCAAGAGCACAGAAACCAATGAGACGTAACAACCCCTCTATGACAACACATCATCAGTGATAAATTGTGAACCAGAAAAAAAGAATGGTCCAACTCCACATAATTTTATTTTCTTTTGAGAAAATTGGCCTAGAAAATGTGAAACAGCTATGATTTCAACAGTATGCTAAGAGAAAAGACATGAAATAGTTGGTTTTACTGAATTTGGGGGGACTTAGAGCCTCATTCCACTGAACGACTGGACAGTCCTATAAAATATGTTTGTAAGATTACTTCAGTTTCCAATAAAGTGGCATTAAATGGGTCTTTTATTCATGGGCACAATTATCAGTAACATGATCAGACTTAATGACCAAATTGCTTCATCCAGATGTCCGGTCACATTCATTACGTTTCAATTGTTTTGACCCTCCCAGATATTCTGGGTAGCATGTTCTACGAGACGTTTCTCAAAATCCTACCAGACATTTCTCTATAAATTACCTGATGTCCTACCTGACATTTCTCTATAAATTACATGATGTCCTACCAGACATTTCTCTATAAATTACATGATGTCCTACCAGACATTTCTCTATAAATTACCTGATGTCCTACCAGATATTTCTCTATAAATTACCTGATGTCCTACCAGATATTTCTCTATAAATTTCCTGATGTCCTACCAGACATTTCTCTATAAATTACCTGATGTCCTACCAGACATTTCTCTATAAATTACCTGATGTCCTACCTGACATTTCTCTATAAATTACCTGATGTCCTACCAGACATTTCTCTATAAATTACCTGATGTCCTACCAGATATTTCTCTATAAATTACCTGATGTCGTATCAGACATTTCTCTATAAATTTCCTGATGTCCTACCAGATATTTCTCTATAAATTACCTGATGTCCTACCAAACATTTCTCTATAAATCTCCTGATGTCGTACCAGCGATTTCTCGATAAATTACCTGATGTCCTACCAGACATTTCTCTATAAATTACGTGATGTCCTACCGGACATTTCTCTATAAATTACCTGACGTCCTACCAGACATTTCTCAGTAACTCATGTGATGTCCTACCTGACACTCCCCATAAATGTCCGCTTCAGTTTGCTCTGTCCTCTGCTGCCAATCACAATAAGCCCCGCCTCCACTTTCTCCGTGTATTTGATAATCTCGTGCCACTGTTCTTTGCCTTGTGGGTGGGCAAACTTGGCGTCTGGGATCTGCCAGAAGGGTACAGTGTTGTAGGAGTGTATGTGTACACCTGAGGCAGATGGAGCCTTCAAGATAATGTTCATGACAAAAAACAAGTACGCAATGCACAGACAGACAGGAGTCGATAAGAGGATAATGTAAACGACAGAATACACTTAGGTAAGCCATGCAATTTAGAGAACATTTGGGGAATTCCATACTCTTTGTCGGTCACTGGGACATCAGCGGTTTGTATTTACTCCAAGAAACGCCAACACGAAGAAGGATGAAGACTAACTTTAGTTTACTTTTAAACACGTTCTTCAACAAGAACAAACACACATAAGTTTGTGCCACATATATCAATGTGAGCAGTAAGATAGGCAAACTGTCCGTGTAATGATCCTTGCCAAGTAACACTTTGGTATACGTGAAAAACAAACGAAAGCCACAATAGAAAGATATCAGATACAAGTTTTTTTCTCCTTTTTGTTCTGAGAAAGAGTAAATTTAAACCTCAAAACAAAATCGTTCTTTTGGTATATAATTATGTTTTTAAAAAAAAGTGCATTTTTGCGGACTGATGAATGTTTGTTTTGATAGTTCCTGAGAAGAAACTCCAAGTGTACATGCCAAAGCAAGTTAACAAAAAATTTTAAAACTGGATTCTGATCCCTTTTCCATCGTCGTCTTCAAAGATGCTATATTTATCTAGTGTTCAAATTCCGTCCTTGAATGCACATACATTCCATTTAATAGGGCTTTGTAAGCTGTTTAGTATTGCAATCTCAAGCTCTGGTTTCTTGAAGGGGACCACAGACTAATAAATTAAGACTGGAAACACGAGCTTCGGACTGCGTCGTTTTTTACGGAATTTCCCGAGCCGTGGCCGTATAACCAACATGGCCGCCGTTCGGAAAATTCCGATTTTAGTTCTATTTGCGGTAGAAATTTCTTTTTATTTGTCAAGATTGGTTGTACATGTATTAATAATCCATTAACTTGCCTATCCTTTCAGTTTATTGTCTACATCTGCCTTTTTTTTTACTGTTATAAATGATGACCGTATGGACTTTAGCAACCGCTGCATTGTAGCTATGCTGAAGCGTCGGTTGCAACCGAAAACCTAAAATGGCTGACCTTTCGCTGTTTTGTGACGTCACACAATGGGCTCATCCAGTCTGGGTATTTTATTAGTCTGTGAAGGGGACTGAGAAATGTTCATTTTCTTATTGCATCAAAAACAAAAACAACAAAAGTTAAGCCTGTTTTCGTTTTATTATTTTTCTTGACATTATGACAACATTTTGAGCTTACAGACCGACAGGTAAAACTCAACTGGTGAAGACGGCTCCAATTCCCGCCAACACTATATCTGAATGACGCACTGATTCAAAAGTGCGGCGTATATACCAACACTTCTAATGTTTCAAGTGATGAGATTGGCGGGGCTTCTAACCTGGCAATCACAGGGTTAAGTTTCTATTATGCTATGCATAAGACAAACAAACATGGCACAGCCCTAAGGGTTAATAATGCAACTTTCAACTGTTTTTTGTCCAACAAAGTTTTCATTGTTGTCTTTAAAAAATTCAGGGCTGGTTAAAATAATATTTGTCAAATATCGAGTTACGCTAGTTTTCGCGCTATAGGTTCCAGTAATCGCCCAATCATGCTTTTCCTTGTATCTCTATTCCTTTTCCTTTTTCCTCGACTTTCGAGTTCACCACCGTCCCCCCCCCCCCTCCCCAGATTGTCATGATCTCTGCCGTTCCACCTCCACCCCTCCTCTTCGTCGCTGAGTTTCTGGTTTATCTATCTGGTTCCAGGAATTGAAGAACCGGGCGTTACCTTATCAGAAACAAGCCCAGGTCAGGTCTGCAGTTACCGCAAGCTCAAGTGTTAACGACAGCCGGTCTGATAATTTATGTTTTGCTCGTGCCAGGAATAATGTGGTGGGGGGACGGGGGAGAGCGGAGGATGGGGAAACTCTAGGGAAGCGCATGATGAATTTTGTTCACGGACAAAGAACAGCTTGTGCTGTAGAGAACTCTCTAGATCTATGCCAGATTTCTGTAACAAACACAAAAAAATTATATTTTTAAAAAGATATGCCAGATTTCCATTTTAAAAAATGTGTACAGAAAATAACCCAGATTTTTGTGGGAGAACCAGATTACTGGAGAATGGCATGTATAGTGAGGCGGCAATATCAACTGATATAATCAAGTTAAATTTATGTGTTTTTAACCACGCAAAATAGTGTTTGAACAGGCTCCCTGCAAGGGCTGGCTAATGTTCTGCCTGGTGATAACATCTATTTCTCTGGTGCACTGAAAGCTTTTCCAGGGTCCATGTTACCTGTATTTTGCAATCTCCATTGTTAAATATGGGGGAAAAAGGGGGGGGGGTGGTATGTACCCGGCAGCTTTGATGGTTTAGGGTAAAAATACGAGACTTTAAGCCCCAAAGTCCAGAGGTATATTATGTGTCAATGATAATTATGTTTCCTCCTTTTCTGTTTCATTAGTCATAAGGTGTAGCAGCAGACAAATCGAGTATCTTAACCCTCTTACATAAAGACAATGGTGTCATACATACATCACTGTGCACGATTAAGACAACACCTATCTGACATCATGGAAAAAGAAATGGAATTATAGGAAATCAATTCTTAACCCTACATCAAACTATTAGGACAAAACTTGGCACCGAATACTTGTGACATTGTAATAATTATTGCTGGGCTGATAGATAATAAAAACTTGACATATCACTTCTTATACAGCTTTTTTTTATGGCATTGATATTCAAAATTACCATTCTTCATCGCAAGACACACCAGCTAAACCTTGTCATTTTGCACTGGCATTAAAAATCACCATCCTTCACTGCAAGACACAACTGCTAAGCCTTGTCATTTTGCATTTGTATTCAAATTCACCATCCTTCATTGCAAGACCCACCAGCAAACCTTGTCATTTTGCCGAAAGTAATATTCATTTGTGAGCATAAACATTAACCACATCTGCAAAACTTAATTGACAACACTGCCAAGTCAGGTTAGCCATGATACAAGTTTGTCTCCGAGTCCAGTCAAGTACTCTACGTGTCTTACCCCGTGTTGAGTACACCATTGTATATAGTTCTCCATCAGTTTCTCTGTGTTTCTCTTGCTCGCCTCGGCCAATTCTTGCATCTTCGACTGAGCTGTGGAGCAAGGTAGCAAAATAACTCCAGATTTAATTTTGTCGCTTCACAGTTTCACGAGTTCTAGTTTGAAGACTGACAGTGTTCAGGAGATGATCTGTGATACGGATTTTTTTTTTTTTAAATAGGGGAACAAAAGAATTTGATTCTTTCTCTCTTGTTCTGTGTCTGTCTGTCTGTCTGTCTGTCTGTCTCTTCTCTCTCTCTGTGTATGTGTTTGTGTGCATGTGCATCTGACTGGCTCTATCTATCTGTCTATCTAGCTATCTTTCAAATCTTTTTTCTTTGTCTCTCTTTTATGCTTTCTCTCGTTCTCTCTCTCCCCTTCTCTCTCTTTCTCTCTGTCTCTCTCTCTCAAACACACACACATTCTATTTCTGCTGTAGGTGTTTCGCGTCCTTGTCTATGTAATATAATTATGTAAGTACATGTTATTCAACATCGGTTATATGCCTGGGTACGTCTTAGAGTGTATAAGGTATACCCATATGACAGAGTTTGTGCGTCTCAGAATGGCTGATTGACTGATTGATTGACTGACTGACTGACGGACGGACTGACAGACTGACAGACAGACAAAGACAGACAGGGCCTTTCTTTATATGTTTATTACCCCAAATCGTCCTAAACCACAGGAAATGGGTTTGCCTCAATTATTTTCACTTTTATCTGAGACAGAGGACAATCCCACACTAGATGGTCCATTTGACCAAAACTTAATGTCCCAAAGTCAATGGTCTCATTTCAGGCTTGGATGGATGATACAAGAATTGAATGGGGTCAATATTGGGGGCTTTGGACACAGACCTGGGGATCTCTGAGTCATCCAGCCAGATGGCGTGATTTGGATTCTTTTACTTTTTCTCTCCCTCTGTCTGAAATGTTAGTACTTTGTGAGCATGAATCTATCCATCTATCTATCTATCTATCTATCTATCTATCTATCTATCTATCTATCTATCTATCTATCTATCTATCTATCTATCTATCTATCTATCTATCTATCTATCTATCTATCTATCTATTTATCTATCTATATAGCTATCTATTTACCTGTCTGTCTGTCTATCTATCTATCTATCTATCTATCTATCTATCTATCTATCTATCTATCTATCTATCTATCTATCTATCTATCTATCTATCTATCTATCTATCTATCTATCTATCTATCTATCTATCTATCTATCTATCTATCTATCTATCTATTTATCTATCTATATAGCTATCTATTTACCTGTCTGTCTGTCTATCTATCTATCTATCTATCTATCTATCTATCTATCTATCTATCTATCTATCTATCTATCTATCTATCAAATCCTTCTAACTAAAACGGCCGATCCATGCATATCAATCTGTTCAACTTTGCATTTACCCATTATATTCCCATTATCCAGCAGTGAGCAAGACACATTGAAAAAAAAAAAAGATAAAAATAAAAGCAAAGCAAGCGTGTACGTTGATCAGCTCCGTTTATATCCAATGTACTGGCCAAAACTGACAAAATTTCATGAAGGTTGGAAATCACTTTACCTAACTACACTTTTTTTCCTGGATGTCTGTAAACTAACCCTTGCGTGGGCTTTGTCTGACAGTAACAATCGTTTGTTACATCTGTCATTCCATCCAATCATCCACTCGTCTCTGGATCCACTTATCCATCAGTCATGGGAACATCAAACTGTGCTGTAAAGATTCCATTTATTGATCGGTCTGTGTCCTCGCCCCTCGACACCCTCCAGCCCCCCCCCCCCACCCCCATATTTTTGTGACAACAGACTTTTTATCTCAGCCGTATCTGTCTGGTCAACATAGAATCAAACACTAAATCTTCCTTCCACACACCGATCTTTCCTTCCAGTTGGCTTTATTTCATTCCTCTATTTCAGAAGAGAAGAGTGGGGGGGAGGGGTTGGGGGGAGGGGGGCAACGGTGAGCTGGTGTACAAACTCCTTTTTTAATAAGAAAATTTAATGATTTTTTCGCCCCTTGGAAAGTAGTGATCATCGGGGCGCGACACACGTACTGAAAACAAGACTTAGTATTGCCTTTGGGCATCTGTATGCGCTCGCAATGCCCAAAAATTGTTAGCGTTCTGATAATACCTCATTACTTTTTTTTGGTCTCAGTATATTATTTCAAAAGAGACAAATGCCATTGAAATCAGCAGGGCGAAATAACCTTTGAAAGTTTGTTCTCTTTTTTTTTTTTCGCGTGGAGTAAAAACCTCAGAAGTTCGGACTCTAATATTTCCGTTCTGGTAAAAACCTCATGTCTTGGATGTTACGCTTTCACGAGCGTGTCTGTTCTTGTACTTACAAGTGATGATGGAGACATCTCCGTGATACTCCGGCACGTGGACAATGTGAAGTTTGTTGCCTGGCCGATGCACGTGATTCAGATACCCTGGGGAAGACACGAAGAAAGAGAGGAATTATACCGATGGTCTAGCTAGAGTACAAATCGCCCAAGTCTAGAAACGAATGTCGTGTCCTAAAGCTAGGCACACAAATGCGATTTGCTGTCATGTTAAAGTCGTGTCTTAGTTTCATGTTCGTATGGACTCTGCAATGAGCCGGTATTTCGCACGTCCGTTCATTATCTTACATTTTTTAAAAATGCGAAGAGATCCAAAAGCGAACAGCAGTGGCAGGCTGTAACATATTATAATAATAATAATGATTACTCCCTTGTACAATTCATTGTAATATTGATTATGGCAGTTCGCAAAATAAAACAGTGTTATGTTTGAATAAATATGACCTTAGAATATTGAAGTAAGGAGATGAAAGATGTATTTTTAGGATGCAATGACATGGACATTTGAAAAACTCTTGAAGAAACCAGTATACCTGCCATTTTTGACAGCTGTTTACGTAAGGATATCACAAAAGTCAAATCTTATAGAATGAAGGGAGAAAAAGACTGACTCAGTGCGGTAACAGCCAGTTGAGATACTTATAGACAGTTGGATCACAGAGGTAGTTCTACCGTGTTCTGGATTAGAAACATTTTGAGGCATGATTCTTTTGCAGTGGCCGCTGTAAGAACTAGATATTGGTAAGTTTCGGAGTTGGGCGACTTGTGCTTGAGATCACTGATGTACATTACATAATTATTGTTTGAACAGTCGACCACATTTTCTTACAGAATACGCCACGAAATTCGTGATGGTTCAATGGCAAAGTGGTAGTTCACGTTGTAAAGACTTAAGATTCTGGTGGACTCGAGAGTGAGGTATTTCAGCCATGAGAATCAGAGGCATGATCCGAGAGGGGGGTGGGGAGGGGCGGGGGGGGGGGAGACATGATTTTACAGAATGAGAAAGACGTAGCTGGAAAAATTAAGGGCAGGGGAAATAGAGACTGTGTCAGGATGGGCAGAGAAAGAGAGAGAGGGATGATTAAAGAGTAGGGATACAAATCGAAACGTTGGAGCAACATAGACAGAGGAAAAGATAAAACCAAGGAAAACAATCAACAGCCAGTTAAAAATATAAAAAAAATAGTGCAAAAATGAACTAAAAGGGGGAAAACGGAATAGCAGGGATAAGGAGAGAATGACAGAAGGAAGAGGATAAGGAGAATGACCAATGGAGGGAAAGTGGAGGAAAGAGAGAAAGATAGCCCGATAATGACGCTGAGACAGAAACTGAACAGACATCAGTTATGTGTCTCTGGTCTTCGACAAAACGCTGTGGGACCTTACAGAAATGGATACTTTATTACATTATGTACGTTTCTGTGTTTGTATTTGATGTGTATTCTCGATGTTTGTGTGTGTGTTTGTGTGCTTGTGTGTGTGTGTGGCTGTGTGTCTGTGTTTGGGAATGTCCGTATTGTGTGTGTATGATTAGGAGCGACTGTGTGTATGTCAATGTTCGAGGGTTTGTTTGTTTTCTTATTGCGTGCCAGCGTATCTGATCTACCATTGTGTGTGCCTGCATGTGGGTGTGTGGTGTGTGTGTCTGTGTGGGTGTGTTTGTATGGGTGTGTCTGTGTGTGCGTGGGTGTGTGTGTATGTGTGTAGGTGTGTCTGTGTGTAGGTGTGTCTGTGTGTATGTGTGTGCGTGTGTCTGTGTGTGGGTATGTCTATGTGTGTGTGTAAGTGTGTCTGTTTTTTGCGTGGGTGTGTGTATGTGGGTATGTCTGTGTGTGCGTGGGTGTGTCTGTGTGGGTGGGTGTGGGAGTGCGTGGGTGTGGTGTGTATGTGTGTGCGTGGGTGTGTATGTGTGGGTATGTCTGTGTGTGTGTGTCTCTGTGTCTGGGTGTATCTGTGGGTGTGAGTGTGGGTGTGTGAGTGTGTGTGTTTGTGTGGGTGTGTGTGTGGGGGTGTGGGTGTGTGAGTGTGTCTGTGTATGGGTGTATCTGTATGTGTGTGGGTATAGGTGTGTGGGTGTGTCTGTCTGTGTGTGTGTGTGTGTGTGTGTGTGTGTGTGTTATGCCAATAATGTGTGCCGAGTTGCCCAAAAAACAATTGGAACAAATTTGTCCAGACATCGATAGACATCAGTGCACATTGACAAAAAGCCACTCCAAACCGTTGGAGGAACTCCCTGTGCTGTTCTGGATAAAATCACCAGTAATCAAGTCCAGCGTTGGAGTTATGGCCCGTGGCTGACGTTTTATTTTATTGAGTAATCGTTCTTTGTTTTCTTCAACACCGTATGCTTTTCAGTAAACGTAACGGAGAAAGAGCAAGAGAGAGAGAGAGAGAAATGGAAATACACTGTGCGGATTTATTTTTTTTTTGGGGGGGGGGCTTTTTTGTGTTTTCATTATTTGAGCTCTGAAAGGCAGAAATGTTGATACGTATTCACAGTAGGATTCTGATAAGGCAACCAACCGTGCTCGGCAAAGCAAAATGATTGGCTATCAGTAGTCTGTGGTTTCTGTGTGAACGTAATTGACGAGGTCAAAACAATAGTGCTGTTGTGGTTGTCCGTGAGATTTTTTTTCCAGCCAAGGTTGGGTTAAGAGTGTTGGCAATCGGAGTGGTCTTAGGGCATGGACACGGTGGGCAGTTGCTCAGGGGCCCCAAGGGTTTTTTAATGTGGGGAGGGGGGGCACATGCATGCATGCAAAATTTACATTGTTTTGGGGGTTTTTTTTGTCCCATGCTCGTTCCTATTCTAGACGCTTCATTGTTAGTAGTCACCTAGTATTGTGCAAAGCCTTACAATACAATAATTATGATATAAGAATAGCCTATAGTGTAACCTAATGTAAGCTAGCAGAAGGTGATTAGCTGGTTATCTGGTATTTCCTTATGCTTGATTTCCTTGTGTTAGAGTTAAGCTTATCCTCCTTGGCTCCCTTACGGAGTCCCAAGGCGAGCAACCCACATGCCCAGTCCAGATGGCAGTCTTTTACATTGGTTTTTGAAACGGGGAAAAAATCCTTTCCCCAAGGGCCCATGATCATGTTAAAACGGACCTGTTGATAATGTAGGTGGAGAGAAAAGGGCGGTGGGGTATCTCGTCGACAAGCATAAATTTGACGAGTCCTAAATAATGGAACTCTGACGAGACTGGCACATCAACTGTGCCCAAATCTGGGTCAAAGGTCATTTCTTCTACAGACGTAAAACGGCAAGTGGATCCATCGCATCGGCAAAGACGTGGCAACTCGTTACGTCCGTGATCTGCTGACGGGCCAATTGTCGCTACACGCCAGTTCTACATGATTAACGATGAAGACAAAATTTGGCAAAAAGAAAAAGTTGTATGTAGCAAAGCCTCGAGTAAGAAATAATACCCAAACGATACAATGAAACGCAAACAAAAAGAGCAGACCGAAAATGGCCGATATTTCGGCAACAGCCTTTTTCTCGGATAAAAAAAACCACACACACAAAAACAACAACAGAAAAAAAAATGGGATAACTGAACAAACAGACAAAGGCTGGTTTAGGCAGTGCCTATTGTGTTAGCGGGATGCAAAATGCATGGGCGACAAGCTGCCAGTCTCATGCCTTCACCGCCACTAGCTTTGGTCTGTTTCATCCCTTAAGGCCGTCGTCTGATCACAAGGCCAAAAAGAGAAAACATTGAGTTGTGTCCTTTATTCGGCAAAGGCTCATTAACTCTTTGTGTGCCAATCACCGATATATCGGTTCTTCGGCTGCCACGTTTGCTTCGGAAGAAAGAAAGTCGACTATCTACATAATAATATAGATGTTGCCGTAGCTAATCCCAAGGCACAATGTAGTACCTACTGTTTCAGTGTTGATTCATTTCCCGCACTATTTTCTTCCTGTATTTGCAAACGTGGAAAAATTCATGGCACACAAAGACTTAATTGTGAAACACCACAGTCCCCTACCAACAGCCACCTGGTAAATTGTCTTTCACGTGCCACAGTTCCGTCAAATGTGTCAGCTTGAGAAATGGATCAGAATGTCCAGAATGTAAATTTGAGAGAAAAGAATGAGGAGAATTGGGATGAAAAGAAATAAAGGAGCGACAAATCCTATGTACAAAATCGTTTCATCAAACACAAGTAGCTTCTGAGATGCTGGAGACGCCCGTGACAGCGGCTTTAGATTCTCAAACAACCTGTGAGACACCCCCCCCCCCCCAACGAAATTACATACACATACACACACACACATACACACACTACCCTTTCTTTCATCACAACGCAAACGTCTACATCAAAACTGTCGGAAATTGTTAAGTCTTCAATGAACGGAATGTGTGTGTGTATGGGTGAGGGGGGGGGGGGGGAGAGGGGAATGTCCTTTAAACTACCAATAAAAGCATGCAGGACAGTTTTAGACAAAAGAGGGACAAACAAGACGGGGAAATGGCAGGGAAAGGGGGGGGGCTGTCAAAGAGAAAGAGAAAGAGAAAAGAGAAAGAGACAGAGATGGAAGAACAGAGGAGTAGAGATAATTAAAACAGACAAACATACAACATGATAGTCGACTTTAAAAAAGAGATTTGCTGATATTTCGAGTTTTTTACCTAAATTATTTGAGACATCAAACTCACAGCCATTGGAATTACCAGAAGAAATTCTTGTAAAGTTTTAACATATGGGGAAAAGTTGTACAGAGGGTGGGTGGAGGGGAGATACCGACCAACAACAGAAGAAATTCCTCTCCATTTTTCCTATCCCATAAACCTAAAAATATCATGACGTGCCAGTGGTGAGGATTGAGGGGTGGGGGTGGTGGGGGGGGGGAGTATTGCTAAAAGATGGGGAAATTCTTGAGACATTTTAAAATTCACCAGCTGCTGCGCCTCTTAAACGATTACATTAATTTTGTACGTTCAATTTGCATCAAATCACATTAAAAAGTTTCAAGCTGTTCACTAATGATAGATAACATGGCTTAGAGTTACGACTTAGTTCTGTCCCCGGAACGGGCCCAGACATCTAAGTCTTGGAGACCCGGAAGTGAGGAGTTGGCCTGGTGGATTTGGAGTATTCTCCGGCCGGAAACTGAAACGGTTGTGTTTTGTTGTGGGACCGGGTTTTGGGAAGTTCCGGCACAGAGATGTGTGGATTTGTGTGCCAGTGGAACTTAATGATGGCTTTTCACGGCGTTGTTGTTGTTGCTGTTGTTGTTGCTGTTGTTGTTGTTCTCCTTCTTTTTCTTCTTCTTCTCCTTCTCTTTCCTCTCTTTCCTCTTCATCTCTTCCTGTTTAATCTTCTTATATCTCCTCCTTATCTTCCTTCTGTTTCTTCTTCTGTTTGTTTTTGGGACTGTTTGTTGATGTAGTTGATGACGGTGATGACAGATCACAATGTTTTTGGGTGTCTTTTGCCTTTGCTTCACCTCCCTCCAAAACCAGTGGAGGAAGGTCGTTGCAAAGAAAGCTTGTCGGCGACCTGACCAGTGCCCAAGCCTGGTCTCTGATGTAACCTCGTGTAAAATGCTAATAAACAAAGGAATAAATTTAGTGAGATTTTGTGCTGAAACTGGATCTGCACTAATGTTATACTGATAACTGTGTCAAATTCTCAACCTTAAGCCGTATTTCCATATGTACGGAACGGAAAGGGAAACGTCAAAAACCCTTCAAGTAGTGAAATAGAAAGAATGTTTTCATGTGTACCAAAAAGCCGTTTCCCTACACATGGACACACTCTTTCTTTTTTTTTTTTACTACTTTATGGATTTTTGACGTTTCCCTTTCCGTACACATGAAAACAGCTTTAAGCTGGGTTCTCATGTGTACGGAAACGGAAACGGCAAAAAAATCCCTCATATAGTAAAAAGAAAGAGTCTTTCCATGTGTACGGAAACGACGCGTCGAAACATTCTTTCTATTTCACTACTTAAAGGCTCTTTGACGTTTTCATTTCCGTTTCCGTATACATGAGAACCCAGCTTAAGGCTAAGTTTTTTGTTTTGTTGTTGTTGCGTTTGACAGTGATTCCAAAAATGTCTTTATCCTACATTTTGTAATGGAGATGATACTGAAGATGAGGCAAATCTTGGCCTTGCAACACATTATCCAATATTATTATGAGACTGACTGAACAAATTTTGTCATGCTTTTGATGTGTAAGGTCATCCTCCACGGACGAGACCTTGAACTTTGCTGTATGAAAGGTTTGCTAAGCTCAGACAGAATGTCCACACCAATTCTCTGAGAGCATGGCATTACTTCTTGCAAAGCAGCCAATCAGCTAACGGGACTCCATTTTGACACCAAGCCAATCAGCGAAACTACAATCGTCTTTCACATGCAACTGTCCCATGAGTCCCCGGAAACACGTGACTTGGGCCAAGAGTTCTGTCCCCTGATCACCTGGATTTGGCACCCATGTCAAATTATTTCCCCTGCTCTACCTTTTCGCCGATTGCGAAATGAATTCACTTGGGGTTGTGGACGTCGGTGTTGTACTACATAGTAAGCTTATGCGTTCCTAGAATCTAAGGGTGGAATTCCCAGATGATAAGTATGCGCATTGTGAAACATGCCACGATTTCTTTATTTGTTTAATTGTTAGAATTTTTGTTGCTGTTTTTTTTTTTATGGCGAAGGTCAGTTGACCGAAAACTTTATTATTTTGTCTGTCCTTTCCTTTTCCTTTGCATTTTGTTGCATAGTTTCTTTATTATATCTTACGGGAGACTTTGCTACATGCAAATAATTTTTTTCTTTTTGCAACATTTTGACTTTGAATGTATGTGTGTCTGTGTATGTGTGTGTGGGCGGGGTGGGGTGGATGGGGGGGGGGCGTAAGAGGAATGACCGGCCACTTCGTGCCATTGGATAAAAAGTGAGACCTCATTAATTTGGAGACCCTCAGACGAGAATGAAAGAGTATGTCATGTACATGTATGTGAGTGTACTTGCAAAGGTTAGTGACGTCTGGCCAGGACTTGTGTGAGCAGTTGTGCAGGCATGTTGGAATTTTGGGATTTTTCTCGTATCTTCCTGTACCGGATCTTATGGGAGGTAGGATCGAGCACCTAGTCTTCTCGGATAAGGACGAAAAAATTAGGACAGCCCGTGTGCACGTTGCGCACATTAAAGATACCTTGGCAGTTAGAAATCGAAAAGAGCAGGCCAAACCGGCCCGGCCTGGGCAAAATTAAATAAAATTTATCACTACCACTCCCCCCCCCCTCACCCCCCTCCCAGCCAAAAAAGAAACCCGCCTACCAGCGCTGCACTGTGGCGACGACGTGTCTGCTCCAGTTGTAACTGGGCTGCAATGACACTATGGCAAATTTCCCAAATGGGATTAAAGAAGTATACAAACTACAAAAATACGTGAACAGCCAGGTCAGAACAGGGCCGGCCGGGGGGTGGGGGGCGGTGGCTTATTGGGCCAGTTGGTATGGACCTATGATTTTGATGACGCCTGCCCCCTCCCTTTGGTAGAGGCAAAGAATGGAGGTGGGGGTGCGTCTTTTGTTAGGTAGGTAAGTAAGTTGGTCAGGTAGATGAACTCTTTCGATATCATTTAGATACATAGTGAAAATAAATATCAGCCACAGTCCTTCCACAGAATACTCAAAATATCCAATGTTTACAAAACAACTTTGCCCAGTGTAAGACTTCTGTAAACAAACAGTTGTAAGACTGTACACCATGCTATTCTCTCAGCAAAGAAACCTTGAAAGAGCCGTGTTCATGACATTCGGGGGACAGAATCCTGTCACGGCTTGGAGAGTAGAGAGCGGCTTTCTGATACCTGGGCCGAGAATAGGAGTTGACCTGGGGGGGGGGGGGGGGGGAGAGGTTGGGTTAGTTCTGGGAGGCGTGGGGGGGGGGGGGTCGTCCCTCATCCAGGTACTGACCACCGCTTGCAGATCTTGGAAACTATTGTATGGTTTGTACCCTTGAATGTATGCATGTGTAGAGAAAATCATAAACAGGATTTACGTAACAGTACAAAGTAGCCTTGATACCCGATCTGTCTAAAAAGGTGACACACCTTCCTGGTGACATAGTACATTTTTGTACATTGTTAAGAATCATGATCTTTTGTTGTTCTTGCTGTTGATGACGTTCTTCGTCTCATATATGAGATAGATAGATAGATAGATAGATAGATAGATAGATAGATAGATAGATAGATAGATAGATAGATAGATAGATAGATAGATAGATAGATAGATAGATAGATAGATAGATCGACAGACAGACAGACAGACAGACAGACAGATAGATAGATAGATAGATAGATAGATAGATAGATAGATAGATAGATAGATAGATAGATAGATAGATAGATAGATAGATAGATCGACAGACAGACAGACAGACAAACAGACAGACAGATAGATAGATAGATAGATAGATAGATAGATAGATAGATAGATAGATAGATAGATAGATAGATAGATAGATAGATAGATAGATAGATAGATAGATAGATAGATAGATGGACAGACAGACAGACAGACATACAGGCAGATAGATAGATAGGTAGATAGATACTTCTGTCACGCACCATAATTCATCAGTAATCAGATCACTTCAGCACATTATCGATTTCTTCAAACGAAATTCAAAAGTTAAGGCGTGTTCAGACATTCCTCGAGCAAATATCGTTTTGTTTTGTTTCTCCCTGATTCAACTCTCTTATCCCCAGACACCCCCTGCCTTCTCTTTCCCATCCCCTTCTGTCTTTTTCTCTCCCCTTTCACTCATTCTGCTTCTCATTTCTTGCCTTTTTCTATTTTTTCCATAGACATTCCTCCTGTCCTCCATCTCCTCTTCACCCACAACTTCCCCACCCCTCATCATCTAGGTCCTACTTTACGTCCTTCCACTGACCTATTACCAATTCTTCTTTAATAGTGGTTGATATTTCCTGTTGTTGTTAGGTTTTTTTTCTCTCTCTCTCTCTCTCTTCTTCTTACCATTCAACCCTCTCCCCGCCCCTCAGCCCCCCCCACCCCCCCCCACCCTTGTTTTTTTCTCTTTTTAAGCTTACCATGAACTTGACTATCTTTATCCAGTAACAATGTCATGAGAGGGGCAGGTGTGGAGTAGGAAGGAAAGTTCGAGATGTTAAAAAAAAACAAAAAACAAAAAAAAACACTTCCTTGTAGTAGCCTTTCAATAGACATCAGTGTACTGACCTCACAGTCACATGACACAATGAGCACAACACCGCCACCACTACTCACACCTGAAAATGTAAGGTTTTTCAGGTTGTTTCCCTTCAGTTCTTTCAGTATCTCTGAATTAATTGTATCTCGACTGAAAAAAGTACCATGCTCCAGGCTTATTAATCTCCCACAATAAGATAAAATAGGGGCCGTTCATGAAGGACATACCTTCCCTCGATTTTGGCAAATTTTGATCACCCCCCCCCCCCCAACCCTCCATACGATCATTAGAATGACGACACCCATGTTAAGACACTGACAGTTGAGAACTTTTGGTGACGTTAAACATTTACTTAAAAAAATAAAACCCATATACTATGGTTGCTAAACATGATCGATTACAAAACAACTTATGAACAAATAAAGAACTACCCAGAGGGCAATGGAAAGAAGAATGCTCAACATCGGACTGCATAATAAAATTTCCCCCACGCTGAAATACGCAAACAAACAAAGTAAAATTCATGCTACAACAAAAGAAAAATTGGGCCAGACATGTGGGAAAGATGAATAATAACATGAACAAAACGCTGCACTGAATGGCAGCCACGGACAGGAAAAAGAACACGAGGACGACCAGGAAGAAGATGGCAGGATGATATTAAAAAGAGACGGGGGGACAACATGGACGAGGAAGACATCAGTCAGAAAGGAATGGAAGCCATTGTGCGGGGGCTACATCCTGCAGTGGATGGACAGTGCCTAGGTGAAAGCCACATTTTCCATGGACTATTTGACTTGCCTCACTAGATACATACGACGACTTATTATTCAATTTTTACATTATATTTCACCTGTTGTGTTTAAAATCACAGGGGAAATAGGAAACAAAGTTTTTATTTCATACCACAATTGAAAAGCGCAAGTACGCTCCCCAAAACCCCCATTATACACACGGGTATCAACAACCTCGCCCTCCTCCTTTCTCCAAGCGCGCGTACATTATAGATGCCTCCCATCCCCCTCCCCCGACAACCATCTTCTGTGGTGCAGATACTGCTACAACTACTACCACATTTGGCTTTCAAAATTTCAACCTCCTGCCTCGGTAACAACTCACGACCTTAGTTCTTGTTTGTTCTATCTCCATTGTCTGAAAAATTATAGATCTTTTTGGTATGTAGAAGAGGTATGACAAATGCACTCTTTGACACTTGTTTAAATTGCGTTTTTAATCAAGCTGTTTCACAGCTCCGATTTATTCTAACTCCTTATTATAATACTAAAGCCGTAAGTGTTTAAAGACAATTTCTCAGTTGGACAAAAATGGAGTTGGGACAAACAAAAACTATGGTCGCCAACAACGTTAACAACAAAATGGCTTCGTGGGATTAAAATTTACCGATAGCGATGTGCGTAGAACCACATATTTTTTGTAAGATCGTGCTCTTTGCCATCAAGGGTGTAATTAGGGAAACTGTTACTGCGTACCACAAAAACCTTTGAGCTTTAGCTAGAATCGACCAATGTTCATTGACAGAAGTTGTTTTCATCCTTCTTTTCTCCGACGGCACCACAAAAGAGCTCACATATTGACGGTGCTGCCTTGACCTTTCTTGTTAAAACTCCCGCACTGCTCACCAGTAGTTAATACAATAGTTCGGTCACTAACCTCGAGAGACCCAGCCAGGATTTTCTCCGTTTGAACTTGAAGAAATCCTTGAGACTCATTTTATGTCATGCACGATGAGGCCTGAAGAACGCTGCAACAGCTAGAGGCAGTCCAAGAATGCCAAGCACATAGAAAGGATGACAGTACCAGTAGATGTAACAATTCCCACTACCATGACAAATGTTACCCTTGTTGTTGATGATCACCATGTCACTATCATCATCATTATAACCATCAATCAATATCGTCTTTAATTCTCTCTTCCGTGTTCCTAGGTCAAGATATATTGGTGTTGGTCATTTCCCAGTTGGCTGACTAATGATGTCTAGAATCCAGAGGCTTTACTGCCAGGACCACCCAAAGACTACAGGAGAACACCCAGATTCGTGACCTAGATATGGTCAGGTCAACGCTGTCTGTTAGGAAATCAAGGAGCGAAACATTTGGTTGGGGTGTCGCTGTCTCTGAACGTGTCTTGTGGGTCTCCTTCCCCATACACCTCTCAGTTATTTTGTCTGGTGCTTTAAACATTGAACGCAAAACCTTACTCTCTCTCTCTCTCTCTCTCTCTCTCTCTCTCTCTCTCTCTCTCTCTCTCTCTCTCTGTGTGTGTGTCTCTCTCTCTGCCTCTCTCTCTCTCTCTTTATTACCATTATCATTATTATTTTGGCCAGCACCAAAGGGTTAACAGACCCGCCAGCGACGGCTTGCCCGTTGCATTTCATTATTTCAAGATACGAAATCGCTTGCTTACCCATGACTGATGGGTCAGGTAATTACTTCGTATTAATGTGTTTACTCCCATCATGAGTTTCATTGTTGTTGTTATTTTATTGTCTGATGTTGTTGTTTGTCTTCATTATTTATGGAGCTCATCACTTCATCGGTATTGACGGGTCTGAAAATGTTTGTTCTGCTATCGTGGTGACAGGTCAAGCCATTGGTTTATGGGCGTGGTCCGGTCTGGAAGATTCTGTTGTCCAGACAGACATTACCTAACGTAGTATACTTGAGTTTGCGTGCAGGGACTAATCAAGGATTCTGTACTCTGTGGCACAGTTGATACCTATTGATTGTTGGCTAGAAATCGCATTGAACTGTACAGACACGATGACATCAGAGGAGGTACGGTTGCTTGGGGGAGGGGGGGGGGGAGAGGATCAGTCATTGAGCAAGGTCAGGACAATAGCTGACCAGACCAGTGACCACATGATGTTTCTCTCAGTCCCAATGGTCCGGAGATGTGTTGCGTGGTCAGGTGTCTAACGTCATGGACTGTCCAACTCATGTGAATGGCAATGACAGATGTTACTCGTACTGATCACTGCCCTGTACAGTTCATTGTGATACGACAGTCAGCAAAATACTATTACTTTGAAATAGAACCTTAAAATATTTTATTTGAAGTAAGTACTCAGAGTCCAAAGCCAAGCGTTTAAGCTGCACGGATATGAAAATGTGTGAAACTACTAAAGAAACCAATATTTCCAGCACTTTTGATAACTCTTCACTTAGCCCTATACTTAACCCTATTTCACATTAATTTGGTTAGGAGATGGTATCCCGAAGAAGCTGTTGACAGGGGAGAGTGGCATTTCAGATTAAAAGCCATAGCTGAACAGTCAACATAAATCAGTTTCATCTCTATTTGGCATTGTAATTAGGCTAGGCGTCCCTAGCAACAGATGAAATGAGTGAGTGTCTGGGATCTGTCAGACCTCCAGTGTAAAATATGGTTACGGACATCACATGAGTAAGTTTTCTAGTATAATTACACTGACCAGCCCACGTGACTTGAGTTAGTGTAAGAGTTACAGCAAATACAATGTTACTGTCGTCTAAAGAACTCTCTGCCAAGTGAGATGTTGAAGTTACATTTCCTTTCAGAGATCGACAAATTTTTATTTGCTTATCAGTAGTCGTTCATCTTCGTGTAATGTAACTCCAGAAGAACCAATTACACATGATATATAAATTATTCTCTCGCAAAGGAGGGGGCGGGCGGGGGGGGGGGGCAATGGTAATGGATGTTTGCCAGTTAAATCGATGGCATTTACCAAGGTGTGAAATTATAAGTACATTGTCGGGACATTTTTATGACCAGGTTATGAACTAAATAGTGTAGCCTTTGTGAAAGAGCCCCTAGCTATGGTTCTTGACGACTGCATTGGCGTGGATACTTCATCGGCTTTGAAGAAGGGGAATAAACTACGGTATATCCATCAGAGGTACTCCATAGAAAATGATTTATTTGTACTTAATCACCTGTAGATGAGTAACTTCTATGGTTATTGTGAAATCAGAACCAGGTCAATGTTGCGGGTTGTCATATCGTATAAGAAAATAAAATATTATGATTTGTAATAGAATACTATTACAGGTATGTACGTCCCCCAAGTGTTTTCTGCTAGGGTTACGTACTTCAAAGCCTTTTATGACTCCAGAGCTAGAGAACTCCTCCCGAAATACTCCTAACAACAGCCTTAATTAATTAGGCTATTCTTCCAGATTTTCTTTTGGTTTTCCTCCTGTTTTTTTTTGGGGGGGGGGGGGGTTGAAAGGGTAAGAGGCAGGGTTAGGGACTCGATACGATTTAAGGTTGAGGATGAGACGAGGTTAGGGATAGGTACGTCCTTTGGGCGCGTACGTACTTATAACAACAGCCTCTATAGGCCCATTGTGCATATCGGCCATCTTTGTTGTCAGGACAGACGCATCACCATGGCGATTGTAGCATTGATTTTGATTCGTTAGCTGATTTGCACTGCGAGCACTTAAGGTGTCGAGAACCAACCGGCGCCGAGCTAAAATTAGTTCACTACAGTAAACATTGGCACGTTTGTACATGCACATGGGAGACGTTCGGTCAATTCTTTCACTTCCTTTCCCTTGTTTACACGGATGGTAGGGAATCTGACCAGCTTGGATCCATCCTTTCCACTCCTGTCATAATAGTCAACTGCAATGCAACCAGCAGGCATTTTAACCGCTTAGACATAATAATATCTCGAGGTTACACTCATCAGCTGATCCACCGGCCATCTTAGGTGTCGGAAGAACAAAACAAAAACACTGTGACGTCATTTGCAATGGGCCTATAATACGATTTGACCATTTTCAGTTTAAGTGGCGGATCCATTACCATCAATGTCATGAAAACCAACACTGCACGAACACCGGCTGTGTTCAATTAAGTCCAAGTGAGTCATTCAGTGAATGAACACAGGACTGCTCTAATCCGTTAAATTTAGACTGGCCGGTTTAAAGAAGTCTTTAAAAAGTAATCGAGTAAAGCACTTTTGAGCAGTATTTTAGACTAGACAAGCGACTTGACGTTATTTGTAGTCGTATTGCAGTTTCATGTTCCTATGAACTCTACAACTATGTCCCAGCCTTACATGCGCGTGCGTGCGTCTCTATTCACTGGCCCAGATCTTTAAAATTAAATACGGCTCCACCATAACGCAAGCAAGTCGTATGTGCGCCCAGCCTTAGCAGGGGTGGAAGGTGGGGGGGAGGGGGGGGGCTGCTTCTATCTAACACTAAATAATGGAAGTTCGTTGACGGCGCCATTATGATTGATTCTATGGCAGATTTCATTCTTCTTACTGCTGTTACTGTAGTTGTTTGTTTTCTTCCTTTGTGTCTAGCCTTCTTTTCTTTCTTTCTGTTTTTTCTGTTATCTTTTTCAATAATTATCTATAATAATATATATTTATTTTTTTTTACTTCTTTTAGTTAAGTTTCTCTAGTCCTTTCCTGTGCTTCCCTGCATTTACATTTTCTCTTGTTGTCGTTGTTTTCTGTCTTTTTTCTCTTCCTTCGCACTCTTTACTTTATCTTCCGTCTTTTTCCGTATTTTGACGGACTTCCTTTTTTTTCCTTCTACATTTCATCCGTCATCTTTTTGGTATCCGTAGAGGTGACGAAAGATAACCTATCAGAGGTATGCAGCGACGGACCATCGGGGGCACAAAACAGATAGAAAGAAAGGCAGACTGGAGGAGATCTCCAGATGGACGTATCGAAAGATACACAACCCTAGGTACACACAGTCAGACAACTGAAGTGGCACGAGGGCTAACAGAAGATAGACTCAACTTAAAATATGGCGATTCTCTGTTGTTAGTGGAACAGTCGGCCGGGGGTGGGGGGACAGAGAGAGAGTGAGAGAACGATAGGGAGAGAGAGAGAGAGAGAGAACTGGAAAGAGAGATACCGAACGAGAGGGAGAAAGAACGTGAGAGAGAAAGAACGTGAGAGAGAGAGAACGGGAGTGAGTTATAAAGAAAGAACGAGAGAGAGAACGAGATAGAGAGAGAGAACAAGAGAGAAGGAGAGAGAGAGAATGAGAGAGAAAGAGAGGAGAGAGAGAGAGAGAATCAGTCGACCATGTTAACAGATTGTTAACAGCTGATTAGGCATTTTTTTTACGAGACACTCTATGAATTCCACGTCTGCCCCCCACCCCCCCCCCCACCCTCACACCCCCTTTCCCCTCAAGTTTGTCAAGATCCACGAAACAAATTATCGATTTCTTTTAAACACCAGATTGAGCCCAGATCGCATTGAATGTGTGAAGACCGTGAGCAATTACCGCACGTGTGACATGGCCCTGGCACCTGATGTCACGCCATACACGCATGAGCAGGGGGGGGGGGTGGCTGGGCACAGAGTTTAGTCACAGTTATCCTACTTGTCCTTTTCCGAGAGATGTAAGTCATCTTAGGTTTCTTTTCATCTCAAATGCCAACATTGAAACGGGACGCAACTAAAGTTACGTCCGTGTTTGTGTCAGTATGCGTCAAATTAATATAATACGACGTATGTCTTCAAGAGTCTTATAATGTAAAAGTAACGCTGTAGATAATTACACATTTGGCAGTGGTACATTGTAAAGAGACGCAATTTTCAGAATACATGTATTTCAAAAGTTTGGTAATGATATCTAGTCTAATCTGATCGCAAATCAGTTTTTTGTCTCTCCTGAAAAGTTGACTTTTCAGACATACGGCCCTCCTGTTTCACCGGGCCCACGGAATGTGGTTTGTAAGGGGACCACGGGGGGGGGGGGGGTGTTAACAGTCAAATTTGACTTTAGGAACTCCTTTATAAATCGCGAAGTGATAATCCATGTTCTTATCGACTTCAATATATATAATTATGTCCAGACAATTCTGTTCTCTCAATCATTGCAATTTAATTGGTTTATTTCCTGGTAAACATTCCTTCCTTCTTTTCTGTCTTTATTTTCCCTCTCTCTCTCTATCTCTCTCCCTGTCCCTGTCTTCTCTCTCTCTGAGTCTTTCTGCCTCCGCCTTTCTTTTTCTCTCTAGAGATTTTTTTATTCTCTCATTCGCACACCTCCCCTCCCCCTCCCCCACCCCCACTCCCCCATTTGACAGCCTTCCTACATTATCCCTACTTAATAGCAAATTCAATCGATTTAACCGGTTCTCAGCAGGTTTCTGTTTGTGCACTAGTCTCTCTCTCTTCTCCTCATACACACACACACACACTAGCATACCTGCACACATACAGTCTGCACCCATGTTCAGATTTTTAAGAAGACAATCAATTTAATCGGATCATTATTTGTTTGTCTAGCTGTTCATCTCTCTCTCTCTCTCTCTCTCTCTTTCTCTCTTCCTCTCTGGCTCTCCCTCAAACACACACACACACAACACACAGCTTTAGAGCAAAATACAAATATTTGAAGGCGCTACAATAGATTTCACCCAATCACGATGAAAAGCAAATAATTCTGAGGTAACTGCAAGCTACTGTCTGCCCCATCCGCGTTATCTCATCCTGTCCCCATTCCCTCCCATAGAACAATTCCCTACTCTTCCCTTCGTGCGCAGGTTCCCTGACTCAGATGTCACACATTAGAGGGAGAACTAAACAAAAGATTTCACTCACTCACTCACAGCCTCATATTCTTTGACCACATTGATCTGAGTAAATTGATCCCTCTACAACAAAGATGTCGCTCCTGAGACCCCGAAAACAACAGATCGAATATCGGGAATCCATGACCTGAAATTCTTGAGGATTTTTCCAGAAGATGGGAAAAATTTTGATAGTTTTCATTTTGTAAAATTAGAAAAGGCGATTGGAGGAAAGATTACATCTTCTACTGGAAAACTGTGGGACGAGAAGCTTTGAAGTAACCAGTGCTCATCTACAAGTTTAAGATGAATATTCAATCAATGGAAAAAGATCAAGCCTTTTGACGAGGGGAAGAAAACTACACAAGTTTAAAGGCAACTGAAGCGATGGTTACAGCAAATATATCCGTTGGAGGTTACTTTACTGTCAGGATATTGGTCATTCTACGCTTTCATTAAATTAAAACTTTAAAATTAAGGATTTTTTAGCCCTTTTCAGATTTTGGCCCCTCTCAAAAAAGTCATTATGGTAGTCGAAAGTAACATTATTCGTCTACAATCATGTCAATGAGCAGTGTTTCGGCGTATTGTTTAGCACAGATAGCAACTTGAAAGATGAGCGGTTGCAACTAGTCAGGCTGGTCAATATACACGATAAAATTAGAAACATGGTGCGTCAGACAATAGCTATGAAAAAAGGACATTCTAATTTTAAAGAAACAATTAGCTGATGGGTGGATGGATGGATAGACGGGTGGACAGATGGATGGTTGGATGGGATGGATGGATGATGGATGGATAGACGTGTGGACAGATGGATGGTTGGATAGGATGGATGGATGATGGATGGATAGACGGGTGGACAGATGGATGGTTGGATGGGACGGATGGATGATGGATGGATAGACGGGTGGACAGATGGATGGTTGGATGGGGTGGATGGATGATGGATGGATAGACGGGTGGACAGATGGATGGTTGGATGGGGTGGATGGATGATGGATGGATAGACGGGTGGACAAGTGGATGGTTGGATGGATGGATGGATGATGGATGGATAGACGGGTGGACAGATGGATGGTTGGATGGGGTGGATGGATGGATGGTTGGATGGTTGGATGGGATGGGTTGGGATGGATGGATGGATAGATGGATAAATGGATGGATGGATGGATGGATGGATGGATGGATAGACGGGTGGACAGACAGATGGTTGGATGGAATGGATGGATGGATCAATGGATGAGTGGATGAATGGATGGGTGGATGAATGGATGGGTGGATGAATGGATGGAGGAATGGAAGACTAAATGCTTGACTGATCGATTGACATCTCCATTAACTTCATCATCGGCTCGTGACCTGCATTAATAAAAACGCAGCCTAAAGTTGTTGCAGCAGCTTAAAGATTTTCTTGACAACTTGTGTGATGTGCCCACGGCAATGTTGCCAGTGTGACAACAGGCCTGTATGCTCACAAGATTTCACTTGTAACACTCACGAGTGACACACGCGCTGATAGGTTTAGTAACTGTGTAATTACAGTGGCTTTCCGCCATCCATGATTTTGGCGTCCCTATTTATGTGTCATTATCTGAGTTCCCTCACCCACTCAATTTTTCAAACATTCATAAATGCTCTGACCTATTCGCCACATTATTGTTTACAGTGTGTCTCAAAAAATGTATACATGAAAGAATAGCTTAATGTTGTTTGAAACTCCAATGAACTGCATTGTCATCATTGTCTGGGTCAGAACGGCCATCATAATTTGAACGCATCTGATAACTCAAATGATTACAGTATCTATCTTCTTAATTTGAAGTATAAAATGAGGAGGCATCTTAGTCAACTATATTATAATTAAAATCCTGTATAAATTGATCTATACACTTCCTGCATTTTATACCTTCACCAATCTTTCTGACTGCACGTCACTCACCCGCTCTGTTTTCACTATCATGCTAGCTCACTTTTCCACTTCTATCGGTGACTCACTCACTCTTCTACTCATCCCCCCTTCTCGCCATCACCACCCCCTTATTCCCCAGCCTCGCAAGTTCCCCCTTACCAATTAATGACATCTTATGTTTATTATTCAGATGCCACCTCCTTCTGCCCCCCCCCCTCCTCCTCCTTAAAAAAAAACAACCAGAACTGCCAGGAATATTGATAAGTTAAGCCCTGTTATGACATGACATGCCACACTCCTCAAGCTCTTAGTATTTCTCTGTCCATCGAACTCTTCGGCGCAACAGGGAAAGAAAATCATTTGAAATTTGCAATTCTAGTTTTGCTGCGATTTCAAAATTGTATTATTTTGTATTCAGGTGGGCTGGCGCTTCTTGTCTCAGATTTAGTCATTGTGTGTGTGTGTGTGTGTGTGTGTGTCTGTGTGTGTGTGTGTGTGTGTGTATTTCTGTGTTTACGTTAACCAGTTACTTGCGAGAGGAAACATACGACTTTTATCAATATCTCACTAACTTGCTCTCTTAACCATTTGTGTTATTTCGTTTCTTTCACACATATTAGCTCATTCTCTCTCTCTCTCTCTCTCTCTCTCAAACTCACTCTCTCTCTCTCTTACTCTCTCTTTCTCTTTCTCTCCCTCTTTCTCGTTGTCTCTCTCGCTCTGTCTCTTTCTCTCTCTCTCTCTCTCTCTTTTGTTCTCACTCTCGCTCTGCGGATGGGTGTGTGTGAGCGTGTGGGCTCAGTCCCACATTCATTCACTGACATTGCCTTTCGCTCACTTAGTCACTCATTCATTCAATCACTCCGTCACTCACTCTCATCCGGGATAACTTCTTCACCCACGTATTTATCCCACTACTCACCCCCACACCCGTAGCCACTCAATCAACTATCCAGTCGTTGACTCGTTCGTGTATTCACGCATCCACTCGCCCATCAGTCCACCCACCACTGTAAAGATATTTAACAGAAAAATTCTCCTTCTCTAGATTTAACGAAAACCGGAAAATATCAGACAGAAGCATTCATTAGACTGATTCCCCTAGCTAGCTGGTCCACTGTTTCGTGCTCCAACTTAAAGTTTCGAACGGAGTTTCTACTGACCAGGTGGTCAGACTATTCTAAAACGTTTCCTATGACCAGGAGAAGAGTTTAAGCTGGTGATCAAATTCATGCCAGTAATCAAACTTCATTTCATGCCAACTGCTGAAAGCCTCGGGTGTGCCAGTGGGCGCTATTTTTAAGTCTAACTTGAAAATCTGGTCAGATGATCCTCTTGGGTTTAGCCTAGCTAATAGCCTGACCACCTGGTCAGGGGAATCACTCTGTGAAAATGTCCCTTACTCAAACGCGGTGGGTTCGTTCAGCGTAGAGCTTAACACTTCCATGCTGTATCTACTTCAATGTTTATTGTAAGACGTTCAAACCCCAATTTCTCTCGGTAATTTCACCAATCTTCCCGACTGTATGGAAAGCTCTAGGAGAAAAATACAAAACCATATTCAGAGCACTACAAATGCTTGTCACTGGACCTCGTCGATCGCCCCTAATAGCAAAATTGTCGTTTAAAATGTCAACAAGCTCTGAGCTTGCACAGAAGAGCCGTCCAAGAAATTGTTTCTGTACGGAAATTTAAGCTGGGTTTTCATGTGTACGGAAATTGGGAGGGCAAAAATCCATCAAGCAGTAGAAAGAAAGAGAGTCTCCATGTGTACAGAAATGGCGTTTCCGTACGCGTGAGAACATTCTCTCTATTTCACTTCTTGAAGGATTTTTGCCTCTTCCGTTTCCATTTCTGTACACATGAAAACACAATTTCAGCCGAGGTCAGCAAAAACACAAATCCGACCCAAGATTGCCAGTACATCAAAGCAAGTGGTGTTGACCTGCAGCCCATTAATCGAGCATTTGTATAATGCGTTAGAGATTCTGCACCGTTTTAGCACGCGCAGTTAGACGCTGACCTGAGTTTAACGCCTGGATAGCCCACGACAAATATTGGACGTGAATCAGGATGTGACACATACACAGATCGTTTACAGTTTTCATTTTAGAAAAAAAAAAACGCTTGCATGTTTCACCAGCTCGGGTCATTTGATACCGTGTCACAACAACCTCAATTAAATGGACACAGATGAATGGTAGATCGCACCAGAGCTGGATGTAAGATCAGGCCCGGCTGGCCCTTGCCGATTTTGATCGGCAAACTACGTTTAGTTGTTTGGTGACGTCATGACATTGAGTTACAACGAGGAAACAACTAGTTGGGTGGTGCTCGAGATCTCATTGAAAGTATAGGTCGTGGTCGCCCAGTGCGTGGCGATCCTTAGCCTAGGGCACCAAACAAAAATCTGTTTACACGACCCCCAACGATGAGTCGAGTGTCTTAGTGTTAAGGTGGTGAAAGGGGGTGGGGGGGGGTGTTTTATTTTAGTTCTTAACTAATCAATTATTTGTTTTCCATCCTCCTTCTTGGCAATTTATGGTAGTTATTTTTTGTTGGTGTTGTTTTTTATTTCTTACGGTAAAAATTCCTCCAACCTGACTTTACGATTCAAATGCCAAATTCAGTAAATGATAAAAACCCTCCATGCCAATATTAAATTTGGTGTTAAAAGTTAATGTCTGTTGGATATTACGAAGACACTTCCCTTCCCTCACGCTGAACTCTCCAAGAACCAGGCTTAGTCCCCTAATAAATACCCATGGAAGTGCCACTTATACATGAAAAACTCGTTCACTATATATCTGGACCAAAAAAAAAAAAAAAAATTCGATATGAGCATAGAACAAGCACCCGAGAGAAATTCCTGCTCAATGTAACGTAAACCGGATGTGACCTAAAAAGCCACGACTCAGTTCCGGTGTCGAACAAACCAAAAAAATAATGCGAACAAAAAAATGTGGGGAAGGTTTTGAATTACCTAAAACCCGACGTTCTGTGAATGTTGTACAGTCGAGATTCTGTATTTGGTTGGAACACATTCGGGCATAAACATTGATCTTATAGGAAACTTCATGTCTGCATAATTTGTACGGCTGAATTTTTATAGAGACTGGCGGAGAAATTTTAGAGAAATTTCGTAATAAATGGATCTAAATATTTGTACGAGCAAGTTGTAAAGCTTCCGTTGAGAACTCTGATTCAACAACAAAGCCTAGAAATATGCGGTTTTCATGTATATATTCATTTTCAAACATGTAATATGCGTTGGGTGAATGGAATTGTGGGTACATATTCACGTAATCTTCAGCTAAGACGATTTCCCAAATTGAACCCTATTTTTTCCATGGAGGGTTTTATAAAGTCTTGTATTCCCAGATTTTCCTGTTCGTGTTTTTATTTATTTATGTTTGAAGTTTCTACTTCCGATGTGATCTCTCGGGTTATTTCGGTACTGAATATTCAATTATCACAGTGTATGAAATTATGCGAATGACGATGCCTAGGAAAGCATATTTTTGTAAGTCCGGGAAGCTTTCGTACTCGCTTTACCAAATTCAGGAGCTTGGCAGCAACAGCTCCAACATATTACAGGGATTTTCCGTGACGTTCAGAGTCATTTTAGGGTTAGGGTTAGGGTTAGGGTGCACAATCCAGAGACTGCAGCACCCATGGCAGTGTTCGGTAGGACGAGAAATCCCTTAGCCGATGACCTGTGTTCGGGGGTGTGTTGCTGCCCTGCTCCTGAATTTGGTAAAGGGAGTACGAAAAAAAATCACGCGTTCGGGCATGAACTGAACGATTTTGCTTGTTTGTGAATGTGGCTGGAAATAGACAAAATTTTGATGCTACAGTGAAAACACCCGAAGGATTTCTGTGACATTTCTACCTAACTTAGCGTACTTTTGCATGTAATAATATCGATATTTCTGTTTTTATCTTGAATCACGTATAAATCCTGACCCATGCTTGCCTGAGTTAACATACCGGCTAGCTGCCATTTGTCCATGACAGTCTTTCACTTCGCGGGTATAGAGCAAAATTGTTGTATCTCCAGCGATATGAATTGGAGTTCATAATGGCAATACTGTAATAATGACAAACTGCTTCTTGCAATTTTTTCGTTATTCCACTATCTTTAACCAGTTCCAAGTTACAGAGCAGCAGTATTGTTGTATCTCCTTTAAAAATGAGATCATTGAGACCAATACTGTGGTATTTCGGAGTAAGCCCCCATTATTCATATCACTGGAGACACAACAATTTTGCTCTATACCCGCGACTTGGTATTGTCAAAACATTTCCAAACTTTGCTTTTGCCAGAAAACATCAAGTGAGCAGGAAAACAATGCACGTAGCTGAACAGTCGACTACTTGTTATGTCGGTGTAGATCTATCTCTGTAGCTTTCTGAGTTTACAAACTGCATGCTGGCGATAACTTTTAGTAGACCGTTTATTCATTGTATCCGAAACACAGAGTGCCAAAACGAACCATTCTTTCTCCCACTATATATCGACAAATTGCGCTTATAAATACGGTGCATACCATTCTTTTTAAAGGGGTGTGGTGCGAATATTGTTGCACTGCATGCAGACATCGATGATACGCAGGCAAGACGACGAACTGAATATGACGAACTGATTCGTCTCGGTACCCTGAATCTCGGATTTTTTTTTTTGGCTGTTGTTCACTTGTTCAGAGCCTGGTTGGATTCAAGGTTGCCAGACTGTCATTTTTTTGGCCAAACGTTTTTGTCTTTTTATTTCAGAGCTTTTTACTACGTTCTCGCTGAACGAAATCAATACGTGCGGCAAGCTAGCAGTGGATTCAGGCTGATGAATCATAATGTCTGCGTCCTAATTAGTGACGTGATCGAGTTTCTGATGTATAGTCAGTGGAGATTCGTGATTGTATGGCTGGCGTGATGTGGATAGCATAGTCAGATGACTTGTGTCCGTGGCATCTCAAGTGATGGATTAGATCATGAACTAGACTGAATTGAGCGGTGGTGTAGGTTTTCATCGGTCAGGCGGGGGTCATCCAACGTCACTGCATTGTCCAACCAGCAGGTGGAAATAACTGCCTGTTTCACCACCAATAGCAAACCACTGGTGAGCAACCGAGACACGCGTTCATTATAAAAGTATCTATCTAGAGGACTAATCCGCCAGGCTGCGCCCCCCCCCCCCCAGAGCATAGACGGTCTTTGAAATGTATTTGCCGTGTGCCTCAAAAGGAATTCCTCCCGCATGCTAAAAACAAGGCTGTTGTTATAAGTACGTACTGACCCCAAGCGTTTTGCACTAGGGACATGTACGTATACGTACCTATCTCTAACTACGTCCTTATCCTCAACCCTAATTCTATCGAATCCCCAACCCTGCCCCTTACCCACTCAACCAAAAAATAGGAGGAAAACAAATAGAAAATCTGAAAGAATAGTTAATTAAGGCTGTTGTTAGGAGTATTTCGGGAGGAGCTCTCTCGCTCTGGAGTCACAACAGGCTTTAAAATACGTACCCGTAGAGCAAAAACTTGGGGGACTTACGTACTTGTAACAACATTCTAAAACCAAAGCCATACATTCTGATCACTTCAAAGTCGTTTTAGCGCCAAACAGCACAATTTGAAGACATTGATTATCCAGCTGTGCAGAAAAAGCGAAGTGCACGTCTGCTTGTATTTTATTATGTTTAACTATGCCACGTCAGCTTCAGATGGTTTACTAGTTCTGGCTATATAACGCGGGCATCTTGAAAAACAGAACGGAAGTGTCAAACAAAAATTATGCGTGTCTGCATCAATGCACTAATCTCTGAGGTTAGCGCAACTGAAACAGCTTTCTCATTAGCGGTTTGGTTTTCTCTGAGCCAGAGAAAGCACAGAAATCCCATCTTCAACAGCTTACTTTTCTCTGAGCCCTTGACAATCTGCTCGGGATCGCACAGAGCTCAAGTACAGGAAGTAGAGTAAAGATCGATACATCAGCATGTACAAGGCGATCCCGATTTCCTGCCAGACAGTTCCGCCTTTACCGTGATGCCCACGTGATACCTCTTCACTGACAAATGGTACTGTATACGGAAAACGACAAGGATTTGCATTCGATACTGCTAATTACTATAAACCAGTGCAATTTGTGGATGAAAGTAGAGAGGCCGATTTTTGTTTACTTAGATATCTGATAATATTCAATTTTTAGAGCATACTGGTTTTCTCACAGACTGACTTAACTTGTGTGTGCGCGCGTCTGTGTGCGCATGTGTGTGTGTATGTATGTGTGTGTGTGTGTGTGTGTGTGTGTGTGTGTGTGTGTGTGTTGTGTGTGTGTGTGTGTGAGTGTGTGTATTGCTCGTGACTTCAGAGCGCTTCATGTGATACTGATGAGGAGCCGAGGATTCTAAAATCGCTCATGATAGACGCATTCACTTCGGTGATATATGGCATAATCTTAGATTGTATAACTAGGTGAAAATCGATCAATGACAGTGAACGCAACAGCTGGTCCTCAGTGTGCATTCCAGGCATACTTAGGGAGGGACAAGTGCACAGATCTGCTGTCCTGCTCTTTTTTTGCTAATGGGTTGATAGTCATCAAAGACATACCGTCCTCCATCTTATGCATTGGCGCATCGATGGTTGTGGTGTTTTTTTTAGTTATGACTACCATACGTTAACACTGCCCGTGGTGAGAGGTACGTTCTCATAAGACGACGTATCGATGATATTTGTAACGTTTTTTTCCCCAAGTCCAAGAATAACGAAAGTGGCTAAAACTTTGAAACGCTGTCCCCTGTAAAGTGAAAAAAGTGTTGATACGCCAGTAATTCAGATGGAAGATGATACATAGTAAGAGAGAGAGAGAGAGAGAGAGAGAGAGAGAGAGAAAGAATGAAGCGAGGGGGGCACAGCTGTCCTCATTATGCCCATGAATTGGTAATGACAAGATATCAAGCATCAGCTGACAATGAACCGATGATCAAACCATGATATTATTTCGTCAATACTTCCCGATAACAACAAACGTACAGACAAAGAATAACACCGTCGGGAAGACATTCGAAATACATACAGTAATTCCTCCCCCCCCCCTCTCTCTCTCTCTCTCTCTCTCTCTCTCTCTCTCTCTCTCTCTCTCTCTCCTTTCGTTCTTCCTTCATGCTCACAAGTCACTATTCCGAGTGATTTCATTTCAACCTTTCCATAATTACCCACCTGAGCTAATGAATCATTGCTGAATGAAAAGATATCTCGGTGGCATCAAAGATACATGAAAATGCCGGGATTTAATATCCATGTAATCATTCAGTGCTTCTCTATGGAAATGCACAAGGTTAATGAGATGCATTCATGATACAATCATTATTAATAACGCTGCATGACCTATATTTAGTACAAATGCCAGTGGAGCCTTACGAATGCCTAAGTCAAATTCCCGATTTTACACTACACCTTCCGCGTTCCAATCTATCCTCCATTGATAATGAAATCTCAGTCTTTTCAAGTGGCTCAGTTCATTTACAAAAGGGGATAGCGGAGGGGGCATGAGGAGCTGCTGAAACTTAACATTTGCGCAAAGTCAACGCCCTCTTGTGCGTGTGGGTGGGGGGAGGGAGTATTGTGTGCGCGCGTGGGTGGGTGGGTGCATGGGTTGTTGGGTATGTGTGTGTGTGTGTGTGCTTGTATTAGCGTCTGAATGGATGGGTGAGTAGGTGGGTGAGTTGTTGGGTATGTGTAAATGAAGTGTATATACGGACAACATGTTGTATGGATATGGACAGCCCATATCCGTGCAACATGTTTACCAAAAAGCGCAACTGGTGAAGGTTTGCTGAAACAAAACTTGATAATGGTGTTCACGAATTTAAAGTGACAACACATGGAATAGTCAGATGGACCTGGGGGCGTGAGGGTCTAGTCAGTTTATATCAATGGGCGGTAGTCAGATTGACTAATCAGGCGAAAAGGGGGTTGGGGTAGCCATTGGTGATCGACGTACCAGAAGTCGGATAGTTTTGCTACTAAGCCGATTCATATTTTTAAAAACTATGCAAATTAACAAGGTCACTAATATAGTATTCCGGTGTGTGTTCTACGTCATCGAATTGTGTGCGTTGTACGGATATGCACTGTACATTTACGCGCTTCCATGTGTAAATGAATAGGGGATCTAATGGCCTGTACCCACGACCATCCGAGTCCATGGACGCAGTTTCTGTTTTGTCTTATCCAAGAATTTCTCAAGTCAATAGTTCATTATAACCCACACTCTGCTCCTCACCACCCCCCCCCCCTTCTCCCCCACCCTCATGTCTGTGCACACAACCGCGTGTCTTCAGTGAGATCTCGTATCCACGAATGTCCGTGTCAGAGTGGACCCAGGTCAAGCCCCAGAGGGTCAGGCCAAGAGTCACGTGCCGTGTGCCGCTGTGGGAGGTGTCCAGTTACTGCAGGAGAAGGTCGGCTTAGTTCTTAATGAACTCCTCTAATGGTGTTTTCGTGTTTGTATTGGAGCAGCTTTTACTTTATTTGGAGGAGTGAGCATGAAACATTTAACCATCATCGGGTCAGAAGATGAGACATACGCGAGTATGTGTGTTTTGATGAGGGTTGGGGGGGGGGGGTGGTCATCTCAATGTATGGGCTCAAATGAGGAAGTCACCCCCCCCCCCATCATCACCTCGTTTCTAGGTTGGCCCCTCAAATGCAGGCCAGGAGACAAATACAAGAAGATTGCTGTTACAAGTCTGTACGCCCCCCACACCCCCCCCCCCTAAGTTTTCTGCACAGGGGGTACGTATTTCAAAGCCTTTTGTGTCTCCAGAGCTAGAGAGCTCCTCCTGAAATACTCCTAACAACAGCCTTAATTAATTATTCTTTCAGATTTTCTTTTTGTTTTCCTACTTTTTCTTGGGGGGGAGGGGGGGGTTGGAAGGGTAGGGGGCATGTAGGAATTGGACAAGATTTAGGGTTGAGGATAAGGACAGGGTTAGGGATAGGTACGTACACGTACGGGCCCCTAGCGCAAAACGCCTGGGATGCGTACGTACTTATAACAGCAGCCACAGAAGAAAACATGTCCTGAAACACGGTCCTGGTGACACGAACGTCAGGTCCTCAGTTCCATTTAAAGCTGTGGTCTGAATCTGTAATTCTAGTGGAGGGAGAAGCCATTGTTTAACGCTTTTTAGGGGAATGGGGGGGGGGGCATTTTTATTGCTTCCCCTCCCTCCCTATACACACATGCATATCCAATGGTCTCTGCGGTTATTGTTGTAAGCTAAATCTAGAATGGATTCCAGGGACTGAGTTTAGAAAATGACAATAAACCGAAAACAAAATTTTGTTTTGTTTGGCACTAAAATTGATCCTGAACAGTGAGAAAGGACAAAACGAAAAGTACAAAATTTCCGTGCAGATCTTTGACATTTCCACGATTTTCCCCACCCTGCTGTTCTAAAAACCTTGGAAAGATCTGTCACACCTCCTGGATGTTAAAACAAGTATGTCGGATGTTACAGCGTGCGAAGTGTGCTCGTAAATGTAATGTTTTCGTGACTTCAATTAGGTCAGCCGAGAGATCTGAAATAAAACCAGTGTTTTCCACGCCATATGGTACGGTACCCACTAAGTCTGGAAATTGAGAACAGCAAAGAAATAAACAAACAAAATGTTGACATCTTGATCTACAAAGTTGAACGATGAAGTAGAACATGGAACGTGGGAAAGCAGAATCCTCTTTCGCCTTCGAATGTTCTTACAAGTACGTACGTCTCCTAAGTTGTTTGCGATGGGGAT